>JAIUZE010009616.1:0-16818 GCA_022085475.1 Heliosperma pusillum | reverse complement strand
AGAGGTAATTAGTTAATTATATTTACAAGGAGTTGTAAAATAAATTAACTGGGCATTGTGGGACCCATTATATATTGATATAATGGTAAAATATCACTTAAAAGTTAAGTACATATTATTTATTAATTTGAGTCGTATAATTGTTATATGATCAAATTAACACCTAATTATGCAAGATAATTAAGCATATGATTAATAAATGTTTGTGGGACAAATATCAAAAATCAAAATGGTCCATATAAGACCATGTGGACCGGTTTTAGCTAGTAGAAAAACAATCATGTTTATTCTCTACTAAATCCACACTCCACCTTATGTTATGACATGTATGACACATGATCATGATCAATATACAATCCCATACACTACCATTATGCATGTGAATAAAATAAGAAGACAATCACCCATTTTTGGGGCTTGAGTGTGCCGGCCATAGTGCCATATAATGGGCACTTGTTGTTCATTTTTAAACACTTGATTTTTATGCTTATTTTCTTCTTCTTTCTAAAACCTCCAACATCTCTCTAAAACTCACATGCAAACTAATATTCATACCATATTACTAGTGTAGTAATACAATAATATTAGTAGTATTTATCTTACTTATTATCTAGTTAATAATAAGGTAAGATTATTTGGGTTTAATCTTGTGTGCAACAAGAAGGAGACCTTCTACTTTGGAGGTTGCTTTATGAAGGATCATCCATTAATTTCATGCTCAAGAACAATAGAAGGAGTTCTTATTGTGCCCATATTGAACCGAAAATACCCCATGTAAGGATGTTTTCGTCTTATCTTTTCATTTATGCTTTTATATTTGCATGCATGATAACTAGATCCTAAATCATTAAGTTAATGTAATTTAATGAACTAATTAGAGGAGTCTAATTAGAGGTCTAGGACTTTCATGTGGTATCAGAGCTCAATTGTTAAATGCAGGTCGATTTTAGGCATTAAAATCGAGTTATACGATAACTTGGGTAAATTGAAAATTTTTGTTCAAAGTTGGTTTGCACGAAATTTTTGATTTGCATGCATACCTACTGACCTCAAAATGGTTGTGGTCAAATTTGGTGATTTTATAGATTAATTTGCTATTTATTTTGATTTATGGCCTTTAAATCATGTTAAGATGCATATTTTATGTTAAAAGTTAACTAAAAATAGTTGCATGTTGATTCTGGCCATGAAATTTTGATATGACGTCACATGCATGTTATACATACTGTATGTAAAATTTCGGGACTTTTAATTAAGTTTTGCATGATGATTACTTTTTATAAGATAAAAGTCAATAAAGTGAGATTATTATGATCATAAAATTGAAACGTCCTTTTATGGTCTTGAAAATTTTTGGTACATTTTATAATCTGAATTATATCATCTTGGTGAAATTTTATAATTTGTTTCACTATTTTACTATATTTAATGGTTTTTATTTGACAAAATCGTTGAATATTAAGTTATTTGTTCATAAAATTTATTCAAATTTTTGGGCAAATGTTTCTGGTTTTTAGAGTTTCTGGAAACGTTCCAGAATGTACAAAATTTTTGGTTTCAAATTTTTTATGAGTTTTCTATTTTATTTTGGGTTTATTTCATAAATGTTATGATTAAACCTCTATATTTAGCAAATACGATCAATTCGAACTAATTAAATACAAACAAAGTTAGTGGGGACTAATTTTGAGTTCTTAATCTGTTTAGATAATTAGTTTGAGCTTAAATACGATTTAAGTGTTGATTATTGATTTTTAATGGTTA
Organism: Heliosperma pusillum; assembly: GCA_022085475.1. NCBI lineage: Eukaryota > Viridiplantae > Streptophyta > Magnoliopsida > Caryophyllales > Caryophyllaceae > Heliosperma > Heliosperma pusillum. Next base: position 15,054 of record JAIUZE010009616.1, on the reverse strand, counting down.
AAAATCGATAAAATCCATAAAACCGAGCTAGAATGAGCATGATAAGTATCAAGGGCGATTTTGGCATATTTTTTCAGCATTTTATTTATGTTGTTATGGTTGAATGAATGAATGTCATTTATTTAATTTTTAATGCAAATTGTACCTAGTATGGCCTAGATTATTTAATCGGTATTACCCGTAATGTAAGGGAATACCGATTCGGTTGTAATTTTATTTGCGATCTCGTATCGCCGTTTGTAATAATTTAATTTCATTTTTAGATCAAATGTACAATAGGAATTTTATTTGTATCTTTTTGTAATTAATTATTAAAAAGACGGAGATTCCCGAAGTCGATGTTCCAAAAAGACGGTGCCATGAAGAGGCAAGAGGCCAAGGAGTTGGTTTCCGATTTTGTAATCTACTAGTTAATTAGATTAGCTAGGTGGCCATACTAGGATTTATTATTTGCTTGCTTTATGTTTTTCCGCACATGCCAAAATCGCCAACATGCATTTTTTATTTCTCGATTGTCAATTCAAAGTTATTCAAAATTCACCGACTTAGTTCGCTTATAGGGAATTAATAACAAAATTGACAAGACCTCTCACATAACTTAAAAAAAATTGAGATTTAGCCTTACCAATTAGTAACACCTATGAACCCCGTGTTCATTAGGGCTACCACGCTCGTGGGTCCCTTTTTACCTCGGGTAAGTAGGGTGATGCGATCACAAGCCAAAATTGGATTGGACTCAACGAGATAAGCGTTATCTTGGGACTAGGAGATGGATTTAGTTGAAATCCGTCAACCAAGAGTTCTAAGTGTAGAATTAGTCAAGTATTGACTTACCATTTTTAGATAAAGGTAGCATGCGATGACTATTTTTGTCTAAATATGGGTCTTGGAATCACTTATATAATTTCGTGAGGGGTCATTATATGAGTGACTTGTTTAAAATTGTTTTTACAAGTAAATTATATATAAGCAATGAATGTTTATTTTCCGTTGAGATTTATTTTATACGCGCAAATGACAAATATTTTATCCTTCTACGAACTTGTAAATCCGTTCAATCGTGGAAAGGAGTTTCCATTATTTTATACGGTAGCATTTTGATTGTGATCTCCGTTTAAATCACCGTAGCTAAAGACAAAATGAATTTTATCTTTTGATCCTCATATTCACCATTGCAAATGTCTCTTATGAAGAGTAAATGAATAAGTCACACTTAGTCAAAAACGTTTTGATTTTTAGTGACGTCTTCTCATAACAATGGTACATCAATCTTTTCGCTCCAACGAAAATATTTTAATTTTTTGGTATGTCGTCATAATGCTCCTTATCGAGGCTTACCTCAAAAGAGGCCAAATCAGTTGCGACGACTAAGTTAATCGATTTATTTAAAATCGTGAATAACCAAATACCGTTGTCACTTCATGAAAGGTTTATCCTTTTGAAGGAAAAACCATGAATGAAATGAAGAATAGTCTTCACAATAATTCTAATATACTAGTCTAAGTAGAGATTCATGAAAGTGAGTGAGAGCACTAAGAATGATGTTTATATTCTTAATTGTTAAGAAGAGGTTCAAGAGTAGGTTGGACACGAGTTTGGCACAAGGCAAGGGAAAAAAGGCAAGTCTATTTTGAATAGTAAAGTCAAAACCCAAGCGAGGTGTTGAACCCAACTTTTGACGATTCTATTTTACAGTGTAGGACACAAGAAAAGAATCTACCCAAGTTTTCTAAAGAGTTAGAAATTGGGTGTACTATTTTCATCCATAATATCTATATGATCGACATTTATTTTGCTAAATGCGATTTTTGGGTATTAGATACCTATTATGGTTTTCATCAATGTATTCAATGCATATAATAATGATTCGTGCAACGACTAACCATGATTAAATGTCGACCTACAAGGGAAATATAACTATTGTAGTTTTATTTCTATAGAGACATATAAAAGTTATAATGTGATCAATCTAGTTTTGGATTTAGAGGTGTACTTTAATAAACGTTGTTATGTACATGACCTCTAAATAAAGAATATAGTATCCACTTTAGTGTACGACACAAGTGTTTCACTTTTGTGAATAGAACAAGCGTTGTATCTTTTTATGCCTATACTTGGTCAATGGTTATCCCATACCAATCAAAGGTAATTATATTCTTGACCTAAACTAGTAATTACTTGTCATATAGATTGTAAAAGGCTCAAAATTGGTGACCCTAATCTAATCTTAATTCTGGATTGTGTAGCACATTAAGAGGCTAGTATTGACAACTATCCCTAAACCATCTGATTTTGAATCTTATGGTGCGTGCGAATCTTGTATTCAAGGCAAGATGATTCGTGCCCTTTTTATTTAAAAGGAAATCGAACTAGTGAGTTATTGGCCCTATTACATAAGAATATGCGTGGACCAATAACAAACACAACCAGAGATGGTTATGACTATTTCACTTTTATTTACCAACGATTTAAGTAGATATTATATTTGATTCTACTTAATGAGGTGCTATGAGAAATCTTTGAAAAGTTCAAAGAGCTTCAATGTGAAGTAGTTAACCACCAAGAATATTAGATAGTGGACTTACGACCAAATCGTAACAAGAAATATCTAAGTATTGACTTTGATTTTCACCAAAAGTATTGTGAAATAGTTTCACGAGTTAACTTCTCTAATACACTTTATGAGATAAGGTGTTGTTACATAGAGAAACAGAACCTTATACGATATGGTTTTGTCTTTGTCAAGTCAAACTGAACCATTTGACTAACCTTGGGATCTTAATATTTTTGTCTGCTATTTCTTTTCCCACCATATCAAAGCACATTTAAACAGTCGGATTTTATTTCATATACGATATGGATAGGTAGCGTACCTAATTTATAAGTTATCCGAATAAAACAAATGCTCAATAATCCTACATTGACCACGAGAACAAAGCGTTTGTGACTCGTGATGCTGTCTTTCAATAAAAATACGATTATTTCTTGGTAAGACAGAGTGGGAGAAAATGTTTCAAGAGCCAAAAAACTGAGCATATGGTCCGGAAAAAGTTTCCTCATTGCTTGTTCAGTAGTAATTTCTTCGGAACATAAGAGGTCAGGTGGAATTTTATCACTTCTTTATAGCGATGAATTCTAATCTGTGACTTATAAAAGACTGTTTCTAGTCCTAACTTCTTGCTATGGCTTAGAGTCATGTGATTCGTAATGGACTCCATGCATGATGGTCAGGTATGTGACCTGGTAAATTTTACTTGAAGAAGTACGACCTCTTCAATGTAAACTGATTTTTAAGATCGAAATTTGCATGGATGAACATTAAAATGTTTCAAAAGATAAATTGGTAGGCAAAGAGTTTTGCACCAACCTTATATCTTCGATCCATTCGAATATACTTAGCGATTACAGTATATCATAATAGTATGATGTCAACTGGATCTCAAGAACCACCTTCTTGAATACGATTCTAGAAGAGGTAGTATATTTTATATTCAACATGTGGGTTCTTAGATCCTAATTATCCTAAGTTAATTTGCAAGCTTAAGAGTATGTCTTAAGTAAGCACTAAAGAGTTGGAATTAGTATGTCAATCATGTTGTAAAATATTTCTCGATATCTCGAGGAATTATGTTTATACATGAAGTTTAGTGGGAGTAATGTGGTGTGCATCAGTCTTATATGTGGAGACATATTGATCATTTTAGATGATGGAATATTTTGGAGAAGTAGAATACATCTTTTAGATATCTGGATTTATGTAGATAAATCTAAAAGGATATTAGCGTTGAGTCAAAATTATTATATTGATAAGATATTTGACTAGTTCAAGGAAGTTGAACACATGATAAATTGATTCCTTTTTGCTTCCGCTGCGGGATCAATTATATACGCTGTGATGTATACTCAATCCGACATATCGCGTGCTTTGAGCATGACAAGTCGTTTGCAATCAAATCCAAGTGAGAGTCACTTGATAGCCATAAAGAACATTCGTAAGTACTTGCGAAGGACTAAAGATATGTTCCATATGTTTGGAGTTTATAGTGAGTTGTGTGTAAGAGTTCACACAGACTTCAGTTTCCAAACTGATAAAAGTGATTTGAAATCACGAGTTGGTTGTGTTTTATAGAAGATTTATCTGTTGAAAGAGTTCCAAACAGAAAAAGACTATTGGAAAGGTTATAAGTAGGAGTGACATTTTCAAATATAAATGTCTTATATCCGCTAGAAGTGTTCCAGGCAGTTTATCATTGCGGATTTCACAAACGGAAATAGAGTACATTGCATCATATGATGATGCATATGAAAGTAGCTTGGATTCGACAGTATTGGAGGGACTAGAAGTAGTTCCCATAGTTGTATATCCTATCCCATGATACTGGTAAAACACTGGGAGCTACCTTTAGGCCAAGAGTCCTAAGTCTAGATTCAAACCTAGACATGTACTCAGAAAGTTTTATGTAATATAAGATTACGTAGACAAAGAGAATTAGCAATCAGAACGATGGGAAAGATGCAAGTATTGCTAATCCATTAGCCATGCCTTTTGCAGGCTGAACATGATAGTCATGTCATTTCAATGGGATTGAAATATGTACCTGAATTGCTAGAGATTATGAGATATGAAATTATTGATAACGTATCAATTTTTCCAAATATTAGATAATCGCATTCATTGTTAGAGTTTCATTAAAAACTCCTTATTTAGTTTGACTAAATTTTAATACTTTGTTTATCCGAATTGGTTCAAAGAAAAGTTGAACCCAATTCAAGTGAACAGGATGAACTTAGTGTTTTGTCCCTAGTCACTCATTTGAGGTGACGTCTCGAAGTAACTAGATTGTAAGTCGATCGATGGTTGGTTCAGCACCATGGGGTCATGGAAATGACTTGCACTGAAACTATTCAGAAAGACAACTAAACAATGACAATTTGAACTAAGGTTAAGACACTTTGCAAATACTCTGTTTCTGTTTGAATTGATTGTTAAAGAACAAGGATAGGACCTTAACCAAAGCACAAAGCCAATGATTGAGGGTTGAACCTTGATCCCAGCACACATCTAAGGACCCAAGCTCACTTCCAAGCACAAAGCAAAGGAAGTTGTCTCAAGCACACAGCCAAGAGATTGCAACAGAAACAAGGTTTCAGTTTTATATTTTACTTCAAATCTGATTTGTATTTCATTAGGTGAAGGCCTTATATAGGCAGCAAGGATACATCTCAGACGTTAGGATACATCTAGGGCCACAAAGGCTTACAACATGAAACAAAATAACAGCTACAAACTTGCAGAATACTGACATAAAGTAGATAAAGCAGAAAAGCAGTTTCTAAAGGGACAATCTTCCTTAATTGTTTGATCAGGTGTGTCTTGGATGAAGAGTGGACTTTCAAGTTTGGGTTTGTGAGCCAAACTGAAGTAGGATGGCTCCCAAAGAGGTGCTGAAGGTCCCTCACGCATTGCTTGTTCAAAAGAGGAAGGTTGACAGTGACATATTAACTACTGCACAAAAGGCTGAAATCTGGACAGTCTGAAGTTGTCCCTAAGCTAACTCTTTGTGTGTTTGTTTCTTGGAAGGGAAGTCCTGGGGAAAGTTGTAGAGGACCTTCCCAAGACATAGGTTTGAGGGTTGGTTAGGCTTGTTTGATTGTGTGAGGCCCCCATGGACCCTGTTTAGAAAGGCTGTGATAGGCTGTTTTTGGCTGAGGGCTGTTTTTGTTGTGTTGGGTATGTTGGGCTGTTGGCTGTGCCTTGTTGTGTCTTAGTCTTGGGAAGTGGATGGCTAGGCTTTGTTCTGGTTGTGGTGGTGTTGTCTTAGCAGGCTTGAAGTGGTTGTGGCTTGGACTGAATAGGACATTGTCATAACTGGTCATGGTGTTGTCTGAAAGGATGTTGTTGTCTTGAATGGTGTTGATGTCTTGATGTTGAGTCTTGTCTTGAGCTCGTGTCTTGGCTTGGTCACATACTCCTGTTGCAACCTCCTTTTCTTGAAAAGGATTTGCCCTCAAATCTTCCTCACCTTCATCATCTGATTCACCATGGTAAGGGCTCAGGTCTCCAACATTGAAAGTACCATGTACCCCATAGCTTCCTGGTAGATCCACCTTGTAAGCATTTGTGCCTATCTTCTCCAATATCTCAAATGGTCCATCAGCTCTTGGCATGAGCTTGTTTCTCCTCTTGTCTGGAAATCTCTCTTTTCTTAAATGCAACCATACAAGATCCCCTGCCTTGAACTCCCTTGCTTTCTTAGGTCCCTTGGACCTAGCCTTGTACAACTCATTGGACCTTTCAATCTGCTTCTTGACTTGCTCATGAATCTGTATCATTTGTTCAACTCTTTTTTTTGCATCATAGCTTGCCTTGTTTCCTTTGACTGGTGCTAGGTCTGTAGGCATGAGAGGATTAGTGCCATAAACTGTTTCAAAAGGACTTTTACCTGTGCTGCTGGAGGGAGCTCTGTTGAAGGCAAATTCAGCTTGTGCTAGCCTGAGGTCCCAATCTTTCAATGACTTAGAAACAATGCTCCTTAAGATCTTTCCTAGTGTTCTGTTAGTGACTTCTGTCTGCCCATCAGTTTTGGGATGGTGAGAAGTACTAAACAATAACCTGGTCTTCAATAGCTTCCACAAGGTTCTCCAGAAGTGACTCATGAACTTTGTGTCTCTATCTAAGACAATGCTTCTAGGGACCCCATGTAACTTGACAACCTCCCTAAAGTATAGTTCAGCTACCCCCAAGGCATACTCAGTCTTCTTACAAGCAATGAAATGTGCCATCTTGCTGAACCTATCTACAACCACCATGATTGAATCCTTTCCCCTTTGAGTTCTAGGTAAGGCTACAATACAATCCATACTGAGGTCTTCCCATGGCTTGTTGGGTGCTGGAAGTGGTGTGTAAGGGCCTGTTTGAAAGTGTGCCTTGGCTAGTTGACAAGATCTGCATCTCTTGAGGGCATCTTGCACATCACTGAGCATCTTAGGCCAATAGAACTGATCTTGTAAGATGTCATAGGTCTTCTGTACCCCAAAGTGACCAGCAAGGCCATTGGAGTGAACCTCTTTGACCAGTAATCCCCTATAAGGTCCCTTACGCACACACAATTTGTTCCCATAAAATAAGTATCCTTCTTGAGCTGTGTATTTGCTTCCTTTCTTGACTTGCCCTTCTTGATGTACCTCCCATTCATGCTTGAATTATGGGTCTTCTTGATAGAGCTCTTTCATAAATTCAAACCCCAACACCCTTTGCTCCACGAAGGTCAACATTACAGACCTTCTAGACAATGCATCAGCTACCACATTGTTCTTACCCTCTATATACTTGCTGGAGAATGAGAAGGATTGCAAGAACTCTACCCATTTGGCATGCCTGGGGTTGAGTTTGTGCTGCCCATTGATGTATTTGAGAGCCTCATGATCAGAATGAAGCACAAAAGGCTTAGGCTTCAAGTAGTGTCCCCAATGATTCAATGCCCTCACAATGGCATAGAATTCCTTGTCATATGTGGAATAGTTAAGCTTGGCCCCATTTAGCTTCTCAATGAAGTATGCCACAGGTTTCTTTTCTTGAGTAAGCACAGCTCCTATGCCAAGACCACTGGCATCACACTCTACCTCAAAGAGTTTGTTAAAATCTGGTAGAACCAATATTGGAGATTTACACAATAGCTCTTTGATCAGATTGAAGGACCTTTCAGCCTTCTCATTCCACTTGAACTCTCCCTTCTTCATGCACTCAGTAATAGGGGCCATGATTGAGCTAAACCCTTGTATGAACCTCCTATAGAAAGATGCCAACCCATGTAAACTTCTAACATCAGTAACAGTTTGGGGAATGGGCCATTCCTTGATTGCTTGCACCTTCTCAGGATCAACTGCTACTCCTTTCTTAGAGATGATGAACCCAAGGAAGTAAACCTCAGGCTGCATGAAGGTGCACTTCTCTAGCTTGCCATACAACTTGTTCTCTCTTAGGACCTCAAACAACAACTTCAGATGTTGCAAATGTTCTCCTTTAGTTGAACTGTAAATAAGAATGTCATCAAAGTAAACCACTACACATTTGCCTAAGTAAGGTCTTAGGACTTCTGTCATCAACCTCATGAAGGTGCTAGGGGCATTAGACAACCCAAAAGGCATCACCAACCATTCATAGAGCCCATGTTTAGTCTTGAAAGCTGTCTTCCATTCATCCCCTGCTCTTATCCTCACTTTGTGGTAGCCCTGCCTCAGATCAATCTTAGTGAACACTTGAGCCCCACTTAGCTCATCCAGAATATCATTAAGTCTAGGTATGGGAAACCTATACTTGATGGTAAGGTTGTTGATGGCCCTACTGTCAATGCACATACGCCAAGTCCCATCCTTTTTGGGCACAAGCAAGGCTGGTACAGCACAAGGACTGAGGGACTCTCTGACATAGCCCTTGTTGAGTAGTTCACATACTTGAAGTTGGAGCTCTTGTGTAGCCTTAGGGTCACTCCTGTAGGCTGGCTTGTTGGGTAAGATAGCTCCAGGCACTAGGTCAATGTGGTGCTCTATCCCTCTAAGTGGTGGCAGTCCACTAGGAAGCTCAGTAGGGAAGACATCACCATAACTTTCTCGGATAGATTTGACCTCTTCAGGGATATCAATGATACTCATCCCAGTCTCCTTGGCAAGCAATATGTATACAGGTTGTAGCTCACTTAGCTCTTGTGCTATTTCTGACTCACTTATCAACATGACTTCTTTGGAAGCCTCACTCATGGGGTTTGGGTTGATCTTTAAAGCAGGTGGTAAAGGTGCTAGGGTGATCTTTTTCTTCCCATACTTAAAGGTGTAGGTGTTGTCCCTCCCATGGTGTATGGCATCCCTATCAAACTCGCATGGTCTCCCAAGAAGAAGGTGACATGCATCCATAGGTAGAACATCACAAAGACCCTCATCCACATACCCTTTACCAATTGAGAAAGGTACAACACATTGTTTATCCACATTGATCTCAGCCCCTTTGTTTAGCCATCTGAGTTTGTAAGGTAGGAGGTGGTCCTTGGTGGGTAGAGCTAGCTTGTCTATCAGTGTTTTGGAGGCCACATTAGTGCAGCTTCCCCCATCAATAATGAGGTTACATACTCTACCCTTGATGGTACATCTGGTCCTAAAGATCTGGTGTCTTTGGTCCTCTTCCAAAGGTTGTGGTTGAGTATGCATTACTCTCCATGTTACCAAACTTAACCCTGCATCAGGCTCTATCAACTCCTCACTAGCCTCTACCTCAGGCTCTTCCATCTATTCATCACAGACCAACACTTCATCATCTCCCCAATGGATTACTTCTAGGGTACTCAGAGCCCTTTTAGATGGACATTCTCTAGCAAAATGTCCATACCCTTGACATTGAAAGCACTTTTTGAGAGGGGTAGTCTTCCTTTGGCCTGCCTCAACAGCCTTGCCTTTATCAAGGTTGAAAGGGGTCTTAACAGGAACCACAGGTTCTCCTATCTTAACTCCTACAAAAGGCTTGAAGGTGGGGGTTCTGGAAGGTGTCTTAGAAGCACTGGCCTTTCCTTTTCCCAATTTTTCTACCCTTAAAGACAAGTTGACAGCTTCCTTAAAGGAGTATATGTTTTGTAGCCTGACTTTGCTAGCTATCCTTTCATCCAACCCTTCTAAGAACCTTGCTATCTTTTGTTCAGATTTCTCAACAACCTCACATTGCAAAGTGAGTTGTTCAAAGTCTCTTAGGTAGGACTCTAAAGGTCTTTGGTCTTGCTTTAGGTGAGTAAGCTTAATGAACATGTCTTGAGTGTAGTCCCTAGAGACAAACTTAGCTCTGATTTTCTTTTTCAGTTTGAGCCATGACTTTACAGGTTCTTTCCCTTCTCTAACCCTCAAGGTTTTCATGTTTTCATACCAAAGTGAGGCATAGCCTTTTAGTTTCATGATAGCAACCTTAAAAGCCTTTCTATCAGTGTATCCTTTAAACTCAAAGACTCTTCCTACAGACCTTAGCCAATCTAAGAAATCATCAGGGTTCAAGCTACCTAGAAAGTCAGGAATCTCTACCTTGATATCTTTGTCTTGGTGTCTGAGAAGACTGTGATCTGAGCCATATGAATCTGACATTTCAAACTGATCTACAGGTTGTCTCCTCCTTACTCCACCTTGTGGGAAAGGTGCTCCTCTTCCTCGACCTCTGCCTCCCCTTGTATCATTGTTCTGTTGGCCCTCAAGGAGTTCATTGACAGATCTAGAGACCTCCATTACAGTTCTGACAAGACCTTGAACTGTGTTTTCAAGACCTGTGATTCTCGCTTCACTCATGGTTGTATTTTGTGTTTTTAATGTAGTTAGGTAGATGAACTCACAAACCAAAGCTCTGATAACCAATTTGCACTGAAACTATTCAGAAAGACAACTAAACAATGACAATTTGATTGAGATTCAGACACTTTGCAAATACTATGTTTCTGTTTGAATTGATTGTTAAAGAACAAGGATAGGACCTTAACAAAAGCACAAAGCCAATGGTTGAGGGTTGAACCTTGATCCCAGCACACAGCTAAGGACCCAAGCTCACTTCCAAGCACAAAGCAAAGGAAGTTGTCTCAAGCACACAGCCAAGAGATTGCAACAGAAACAAGGTTTCAGTTTTATATTTTACTTCAAATCTGATTTGTATTTCATTAGGAAAAGGCCTTAAATAGGCAAGGAGATTACATCCTATTCGTTCATTACATCCTAGGGCCACAATGGGTTTGCAAAAGAAACAGAAATAACAGCTACATTGTTCAGCATAAAGCAATAAAGTAGAAAAGTAGTTCTAATAGGACAATCTGCCTTAATTGGTTTGTTGGGGTTGAAACTGGTGGAGGGGTGGAATTTTGAGCTTGATTCTTGAGCTCAACTGAAGTGGAATGGATGCCAAAGGTCCTGCTAAAAGGCCCTCGAGTTTGTTTGATCATAAAAGGAAAGTTTGATAGTGACATGTTAACTACTGCAAAAAGGCTGAAATCTGGACAGTCTGAAGTTGTCCCTAAGCTAACTCTTTGTGTGTTTGTTTCTTGGAAGGGAAGTCCTAGGGAAAATTGTAGAGGACCTTCCTAAGACATAGGTTTGAAGGTTGGTTAGGCTTGGTTGATTGTGTGAGGCCCCCATGGACCCTGTTTAGAAAGGCTGTGATAGGCTGTTTTTGGCTGAGGGCTGTTTTTGTTGTGTTGGGTTTGTTGGGCTGTTGGCTGTGTCTTGTTGTGGCTTAGTCTTGGGAATTGGATGGCTAGGCTTTGTTCTGGTTGTGGGGGGTGTTGTCTTAGCAGGCTTGAAGTGGTTGTGGCTTGGACTGAATAGGACATTGTCATAACTGGTCATGGTGTTGTCTGAGTGGATGTTGTTGTCTTGAATGGTGTTGTTGTCTTGATGTTGAGTCTTGTCTTGAGCTCGTGCTTGTCTTGATCACATACTCGTGTTGCACTTCCTTGCTTCATTACCCATTGTTTGCATTGGAACTCCTTGTGTGAACAATGACTCTTCCTTACTTCATTACCCATTGTTACATTGTAACTCCTTGTGTGAGCAATGAGTCTTCCTTGATTCATTACTCATTCTTGCATTGTAACTCCTTGTGTGAACAATGAGTCTTCCTTGCTTCATTCCCCATTGTTGCATTGTAACTCCTTGTGTGAACTATGAGTCTTCCTTGCTTCATTACCCATTATTTGCATTGTAACACCTTGTGTGAACAATGAGTCTTCTTTGCTTCATTACCCATTGTTTGCATTGTAACTTCTTGTGTGAACAATGATTCTTCCTTGCTTTATTACCCATTGTTATATTGTAACTCCTTGTGTGAGCAATGAGTCTTTGTTGCTTCATTACCCATTGTTTGCATTGTAACTTGTTGTGTGAACAATGAGTCTTCCTTGCTTCATTACCTATTCTTTGCATTGTGACTCATTGTGTGAACAATGAGTCTTCCTTGCTTTATTACCCATTGTTTACATTGTAAGTCCTTGTGTGAGTCTTCCATTGTTTGCATTGTAACTCCTTGTTTAAACAATGAGTCTTCCTTTCTTCATTACCCGTTGTTTGCATTGTAACTCCCTGTGTGAACAATGAGTCTTCTTTGCTTCATTACCCATTGTTTGCATTGTAACTCCTTGTGTGAACAATGAGTCTTCCTTGCTTGATTACCCATTGTTATATTGGAACTGCTTGTGTGAGCAATGAGTCTTTCTTGCTTCATTACCCATTGTTTGCATTGTTACTTGTTGTGTGAACAATGAGTCTTCCTTGCTTCATTACCCATTGTTTTCATTGTAACTTATTGTGTGAACAATGAGTCTTCCTTACTTTATTACCCATTGTTTGCATTGTAACTCCTTGTTTGAACAATGAGTCTTCGTTGCTTCATTACCCGTTGTTTGCATTGTAACTCCTTGTGTGAACAATGAGTCTTCTTTGCTTCATTACCCATTGTTTGCATTGTAACTCCTTGGGTGAACAATGAATATTCCTTGCTTCATTACCCATTGTTACATTGTAACTCGTTGTGTGAACAATGAGTTTTCCTTGCTTTATTACCCATTGTTTGCATTGTAACTACTTGTGTGAACAATGAGTCTTTTTTTCTTAATTACCCATTGTTTGCATTGTAACTCCTTGGGTGAACAATGAGTCTTTCTTGCTTCATTACCCATTGTTACATAGTAACTCGTTGTGTGAACAATGAGTCTTCCTTGCTTCATTACCCATTGTTCGCATTGTAACTCCTTGTGTGAACAATGAATCTTCCTTGCTTCATTACCCATTGTTGCATTGTAACTCATTGTGTGAACAATGAGTCGTGCTTGCTTCATTACCCATTGTTGCATTGTAACTCCTTGTGTGAACAATGAGTCTTCCTTGCTTCATTACCCATTGTTTGCATTGTAACTCATTGTGTGAACAATGAGTCTTCCTTGCTTTATTACCCATTGTTATATTGTAACTCCTTGTGTGAACAATAAGTCTTTCTTGCTTCATTACCCATTGTTTGTATTGTAACTTGTTGTGTGAACAATGAGTCTTCCTTGCTTCATTTCCCATTCTTTGCATTGTAACTCATTGTGTGAACAATGAGTCTTCCTTGCTTTATTAGCCATTGTTTACATTGTAAGTGCTTGTGTGAGTCTTCCTTCATTACCCATTGTTTGCATTGTAACTCCTTGTTTGAACAATGAGTCTTCCTTGCTTCATTACCCCTTGTTTGCATTGTAACTCCTTGTGTGAATAATGAGTCTTCTTTGCTTCATTACCCATTGTTTGCATTGTAACTCCTTGTGTGAACAATGAGTCTTGCTAGCTTTATTACCCATTGTTATATTGTAACTCCTTGTGTGAGCTATGAGTCTTCCTTGCTTCATTACTCATTGTTTGCATTGTACCTTGTTGTGTGAACAATGACTCTTCCTTGCTTCATTACCCTTTCTTTGCATTGTAACTCATTGTGTGAACAATGAGTCTTCATTGCTTTATTACCCATTGTTTACATTGTAAGTCCTTGAGTGAGTCTTCCTTCATAACCCATTGTTTGCATTGTAACTCCTTGTTTGAACAATGAGTCTTCGTTGCTTCATTACCCGTTGCTTGCATTGTAACTCCTTGTGTGAAAAATGAGTCTTCCTTGTTTCATTACCCTTTTTTTGTATTTTAACTCCTAGTGTGAACAATGAGTCTTCCTTGCTTTATTACCGATTGTTATATTGTAACTCCTTGTGTGAGCTATGAGTCTTCCTTGCTTCATTACCCATTGTTTGCATTGTACCTTGTTGTGTGAACAATGTGTCTTCCTTGCTTCATTACCCTTTCTTTGCATTGTAACTCATTGTGTGAACAATGAGTCTTCCTTGCTTTATTACCCATTGTTTACTTTGTAAGTCCTTGTGTGAGTCTTCCTTCATAACCCATTGTTTGCATTGTAACTCCTTGTTTGAACAATGAGTCTTCCTTGCTTCATTACCCGTTGTTTGCATTGTAACTCCTTGTGTGAACAATGAGTCTTCCTTGCTTCATTACCCATTGTTTGCATTGTAACTCCTTGTGTGAACAATGAGTCTTCCTTGCTTTATTACCCATTGTTATATTGTAATCCTTGTGTGAGCTATGAGTCTTCCTTGCTTCATTACCCATTGTTTGCATTGTACCTTGTTGTGTGAACAATGAGTCTTCCTTGCTTCATTACCCTTTCTTTGCATTGTAACTCATTGTGTGAACAATGAGTCTTCCTTGCTTTATAACCCATTGTTTACATTGTATGTCCTTGTGTGAGTCTTCCTTCTTTACCCATTGTTGCATTGTAACTCCTTGTGTTAACAATGAGTTTTCCTTGCTTCATTATCCATTGTTTGCATTGGAACTCCTTGTGTGAACAATGACTCTTCCTTACTTCATTACCCATTGTTACATTGTAACTCCTTGTGTGAGCAATGAGTCTTCCTTGATTCATTACCCATTATTGCATTGTAACTCCTTGTGTGAACAATGAGTCTTCGTTGCTTCATTCCCCATTGTTGCATTGTAACTCCTTGTGTGAACAATGAGTCTTCCTTGATTCATTACCCATTATTTGCATTGTAACTCCTTGTGTGAACAATGAGTCTTCTTTGCTTCATTACCCATTGTTTGCATTGTAACTCCTTCTGTGAACAATGAGTCTTCCTTGCTTTATTACCCATTGTTATATTGTAACTCCTTGTGTGAGCAATGAGTCTTTCTTGCATCATTACCCATTGTTTGCATTGTAACTTGTTGTGTGAACAATGAGTCTTCCTTGCTTCATTACCCATTCTTTGCATTGTAACTCCTTGTGTGAACAATGAGTCTTCCTTGCTTCATTACCCATTGTTACATTGTAACTCTTTGTGTGAACAATGAGTCTTCCTTGCTTCATTACCCATTGTTGCATTGTAACTCCTTGTGTGAACAATGAGTCTTCCTTGCTTCATTACCCATTGTTCCATTGTAACTCTTTGTGTGAACAATGAGTCTTCCTTGCTGCATTACCCATTGTTACATTGTAACTCATTG
>JAIUZE010009615.1:0-19033 GCA_022085475.1 Heliosperma pusillum | reverse complement strand
GGACAAATATCAAAAATCAAAATGGTCCATTGTGGACTCATGTGCACCGGTTTTGTGTAGACCAAATCACTAGTGATTTTTCTCTACTAAATCCACACTCCACCATGTGATTATGACATGTATGACACATGATCATTATCATTATACAATCCCATACACTACCATTATGCATGTGAATAAAATAAGAAGAAAATCACCCATTTTGGGGCTAGAGGGTGCCGGCAAAAAGGCCATTAAATAGAACAAAAGTTGTTCAATTTTTTCACTTCATTCTTATGCTTATTTTCTTCTTCTTTCTAAAAACCTCCAATATCTCTCTAAACTCACATGCAAAGTAATATTCAAGTCATATTACTAGTGTAGTAATATAATAATATTAGTAGTATTAATTCTTACTTATTATCTAGTTAATAATAAGCTAAGATTATTTGGGTTTAATTTGGGTGCAACAAAAAGGAGACCTTCTACTTTGGAGGTTGTTTTATGGAGGATCATCCACTAGTTACATGCTCAAGAGCAATAAGAAGGAGTTCTTATTGTGCCCTTATTAACCGAAAAATCTCAATGTAAGGATGTTTTCGTCTTATATTTTCTTTTATGCTTTTATATTTTTATGCATGACAACTAGATCCTAAATCATTAAGTTAATGTAATTTAATGAACTAATTATAGGAGTCTAATTATAGGTATAGGACTTTCATGTGGTATCAGAGCTCAATTGTTACATGCATGTTGATTTTAAGCATTAAAATCGAGTTATACGATAACTTGGGTAAAATTGAAAATATGTGTTAAAAATTGGTTTGCACGAAATTTTTGATTTGCATGCATACCTATTGACATCAAAATGGTTGTGGTAAAATTTGGTGATTTTAGGGATTAATTTGCTATTTATTTTGATTTATGGCCTTTAAATCATGTTAACATGCATTTGTTATGTTAAAAGTTAACTACAAATAGCTGCATGTATATTATGGTCATGAAATTTTTATATGATTTCACATGCATGTTGTACATACTGTATGTAAAATTTCGTGACTTTTAATTAAGTTTTGCATGATTATTGATTTTTATGAGATAAAAGTCAATAAAGTGAGATTATTATGTTCATAAAATTGAAACGTCCTTTTTTGTTCTTGAAATTTTTTGGTACATTTTACAATCTTATTTATATCATCTTGGCGAAAGTTTGTAATTTTTTTCACTATTTTACTATATTTATTTGTTTTTTATTTGATAAAACCGGTAAATTTAAAGTTATTTGTTCATAAAATGAATTCAAAATTTTTAAGCAACTTTTTCTGTTTTTTGGAGTTCCTGGAAATGTTCCAGAATGTACAAAATTTTTGGTTTTCAAATTTTTATGATTTTTATATTTTATTTTGGGTTTATTACATAAATGTTGTGATTTATTTGAAATCAGTTGGGACGACTAGGTTTCTCGATTTATTTGAAATTATGATTAACTAAATACCGTAGTCACTTCATGAAAGGTTTATCCTTTTTGAAGGTAAAATCATGAATGAAATGAAGAATGATCTTCATAATAATTCTAATCAACTTGTCTAAAGTAGAGATTCATGAAAGTGAGTGGGAGCTCTAAGAAAGATGTTTTATTCTTGATTGTTAAGAATAAGACGAGGTTCAAGAGTAGGTTGGCACGATGTTGACACAAGGCGAGGGAAAAAGGCAAGTCTATTTTGAGTAGTAAAGTCAAAATCCAAGCAAGGTGTCAAACCCAACCTTTGTTGATTCTATTCTTACAGTGTAGGACACAAGAAAAGAATATGCCCCAAGTTTTCTAAAGAGTTAGAAATTGGGTGTACTATTATCACCCATAATATCTATATGATCGACATTTATTTTGCTAAAATGCAAGTTTTGGGTATTAGATACCCATTATGATTTTCATCAATGTATTCAATACATATAATAAATTGTGCGACTGTAACACCCCGTAAATTTGGACCGTTATTATATTTTAAAAGTAATATTTTAAATCAACTTTAATTTAATATTAATTTAATTGAAATAATAATAATTCGATAAAATATAATTTTATTTTATTTTGAAGTAATATAATTATTTTTGATAGTTTGGAAATGTTAAAAGTAATTTAAACTATATTTAAACCTTTTTCTTTAATAAAAGAGTATTTCAAAGAAAAGTCGTAAAAATGGGATTTTCCATTTCTTACGGTCGTTGGGTAAATGAGTTAGGATATAGGGCATTGGGGTACTTAATTTTCTAGTAAACTCGTGTTTAAAAACTTTAGCGTTGTCGGAAATCGCGTTTGACGAATAATTCGAATTCCCGTCAAATCGAACCAAAACCGAGTAAAAAAAAAATAGACCCAATACCCCATGACCCTTATGGCAGCCAGTCAGCCTTCCCCTCTCCCTTAGGTTCCATTTTCATTTTCATTTTTTTGTTCTACCAACATCAAAAATCAACAAAAAATCAAATAAACTTACAATCGTAATTTCAGCATAACTTCTTCGTTTCTAGTCCGATTTTCGCAAAATTTATATATTCGGAATCCTCTCTTCAAGATCTACATCCTAGTATGTTTTAATTCCAGTTTCCCTAATTTCGATTTAAGCTTATTTTTGGGTATAATTTCGGTTTATGTGATAATTGTTGTGTTTTTGTTGTTTTAAATAGGTGAAGATCATGAAGACGACTTAGGAGACTCATATATAGTAGAGGACGAAGGGTAGTCGCGGTTTTTAGGGTTTTCTCAAGGGTTACTTTCGTTTTTCTAGCTTAAGGTAACTATTCCGAGTTACTCGACGATATAATGTTACATTTGTTATGTGTTGGATGTTATGTGAGTAGTAATTTGTTAGGTTTTATTCATATGAATTATTGTTGTTAAGTTTATTAGTTTTATGGTTATTTCATATGTTTGTAGTGTTGAATTGAATTGATAATGGTTGTGTGTTGTTGGAATGGTTTTGTATCATTGTTGAGACGGGTTTTGGATGGAAAAGGAAGGAGATAGTAGGGCTGCCCAAAACAGCCCCAAAACAGGCCGTGTGTGGGGCGTGTTTGGCGTGTTTGCGGCGTGTTTGTGGCGTGTTTGTGGCATGTGTGTGGCCGGGTTTGGCTGTTGTTCGGGTTGTGTGTTTGAGCCTTTGTTTGATGCTTTGTGTTTGTCATTTGTACAATTGAACATGTTGATATTTTGGTGTATTAGTAATTTTTATTATTATGAGAAATTGTTGGAAATGGGTTAGCTTATAAGTTGGAATAATTTTTCCTTATGTTGATAATTTTCACATGAATTGTATTATGTTGAATTGTGTGATTTGAGTCAAAATGAGTCAAGACTCTGAGCTGGGCCAATATGACCGAATGAGTTTGGTCAAATTAGGTTTAAACCGGTCAGCCCTGATTTGACCAATGACCCGTCGCGGGACTTGGGTCGGGGATTTGTCTTTGGGGTAAGTTTGGATGACTATGGTTGATATTGAATGTTATATTTTAATGCCTTGGCCATGTTGGTTTGGAATGTTGGATTGTCATTTGATTATATTTGTATGTAGTCGTCCATATGCTAGCTTGTGATCATTTGTATTTACAAGTTTGGACTTTTTGCCCTTTTTATTGTTAAGTTGGCTAAAGTATTCACTTGGGACGAGGTCTTAAGTGAGTATTTTCAGTATTGTCATAGATAGGTCATTATAGTCTTTGACGAGTGTATGTTCACGGCTTAATAGCCTTTGTGTTCCCGGCTTGGTGGGTTTATATCCAAGCTGGGGCATGACTTTTCTGCCTATTTTGTGAGTGGATGGTCAGCTTAAGTACTAGCCAACCCTTTGGTGGACTCCTTAGGGTACTCATGTGGTTTTATCATGAGTCTTGGGTGCGGTGGTTTTATCCGCATTTCTCTAGGTCTGCGCAGTCTAGGATTAGGGTTGAGTTGTATCTTGGCCATGTTTTAAATGTAACCTCTGAGCTAAAATACTAGCTTCCCTACCTCGTGGTATAGACTCGAGTTACAAAGTGACTATTGACTGTACTAGGAACTTATGCCTGTCTCTAGATATATTGCCCTTTCTTGTTTGATGATTCTATGAAACATAGAAGGTGAGATGCAAGCCGGCTATGGTTGATAGAGTTTGGATTCCCGTATGATATGTGACTCACATGATAGTGTAGCTTGAGTTGGTCTAGTATTCACATACTAGGACTATATGTTATTTATATTGAATTTCACATGAAAAGCTTGATGGTTTAGCCTTTAAATGGGCTATGTATTATATTTGCTCATATTTATATGCTTTCATGTTATATTAACATGACATTTCGTGGCTGGGAGAACTCGGAGTTACTCCCCACTGACTGTGGCTTTCGTGTTTGTATAAAATGCGATTGACAGGTAGGTGATGCTTATATGGGGTACACGGACGAGCTAGCGAGCAAAGTAACCTTGGAACTTAGATTGGTTCCCATTTTGTAGTGACACGTATGTCACACTTTTAGGGACATATGTCTCCCTCTGTACATTCGGTTTGTATCATTTTGTATTCCGCTATTTTTAGCGATGGTTATGTAAATAAGTTTGTTAGACCTTGCATGTTTTGACACCTTCTATTAGGATATCTTTATAACAGGTTCAGTTTTAAAAATTACAGGTTTTTACTCAAATGAACCTATTACAAACATATCCATGCAGTTTTTATTTAGAAATTACGTGTTTAATTTTTCCGCGATTTTTGAGGGTGTCACAGTTGGTATCAGAGCTTATTTGCTCCCAACGCACGTTTGTGCACCCTACTATAAATAACTTGACCTTGAAATAATAAACTTGAGAGATGGGTAGGATGGGTAGATTTAGGACTTTATGTTGTAGTCTCTTTGTGATTGCTATTTGTTAAGTAAGTCTTTGTTAAGTAAGCCAATGTCTTCTTTTGCAAGATGGCTCCTCCAAGAAAAGCTGTAGATAATGCAATCCTACAAGCTCTTACTCAGATTCTTCAGAATCAACAAAACCAACCTGTTCCTGCTCCTCTTCCTACTCCGCCTCCAGAAGGTGCCCCTGGCACTTATACTTGGGTGGCAAATCAATTAACTCGAAACAACACCAAGACGTATGGTGGTGAAGTAGATCCAGTGGCACTCACTGAATGGTTCCGTGAATTGGAGAAGAGTTTTGCCTTGTATGAAGTTCGTGAAGGTGACAAGGTGAAATTGGCTTCTCATTTCCTTGTGAAAGAAGCGGATAGATGGTGGTCTATGACTGGTCCTACTTCTATTCTTGAACCTGGCTTTGGTTGGGATCGCTTTAAGGATCTAGTTGAAACTAGATTCTATCCAAAAGAGCTGAAACAACAAAGACTTAAAGAGTTCATGGAATTGAAGCAAGGAAATCTTTCTGTTCAAGCCTTTACCGATAAATTCAATGAACTTTCTCACTATGCCACTAGACTTGTCAAAAATGAAGATGAAAAAGTTTTCTTTTATCTTGAAAAGCTTACTCCAAAGCTTAAGAGTATGATTCGTAGAGATTCTACATCCTTTGTCTCGATCTACGATGATGCCTTATGGGCCGAGAGCTCTCTTAAAGCTATTGATGAAGAGGCTCGTGCTTCTAGTACATCTCTTGGCAAGAGGCCATTCTATCCTACTCCTAGGCCTTACGTTGTTCCTTCTAGGCCTTATGTTGCTTCTTCCATTCCCTCTTATCCTAATAAGAGAAGGTTTATTCCGAGTGGTCAAGCAAATCAAGGTGCTCGTAATCTATCTCCTAGCAACAACAAAGGACTGAAGGATCGTGTGTGCTACCAGTGTAAGAAGCCAGCACATCCCGGAGTTGGTTGTTTTGATAGGGATAGGCCTATTATATGTTTCTTCTGCAACAAGCCTGGACACAAGGCTAATGTATGTCCTGCGAAGAAGACTGCTGTTGCTACTACACCTGCTACTTCTGAGAGACCGAGAGGTCGTATTTTCTTGATGAGCCGTGCTGAGGCTGAGGCACACCCAGATATAGTCACTGGTACGTTCTTAATATTTAAAGTTCCTTGTTTAGTTTTATTCGATACAGGTGCTTCTTTGTCATTCATATCGATGAAACTCTCCGACAAATTACCTCTTGAATCTTCGCTTGGTGAAAGCACGGATATATCTTTACCTTCCGGTGACATCTTTTCCTGTTCTAATATCTATTCCAATGTTCCTATATCAATATCGGGATCTATTTTTCCGGCTAATCTCTTTCGATTCCCACTTGAAGAATTTGATGTTATTCTGGGCATGGATTGGTTATTTACTTATCATGCTCGATTCGAATGCCGAGATCAAAAGATTATTCTTAAAAGTCCTTTGGGTACTCGTGTATCTTATCAAGGAGTTAGAAAGCAAGCTAGTGTGAAGTTAATCTCAGCTATGAAAATGATGAATGTTTTGAAGAAGGGTCATCAAGCGTTTCTATGCGTAGTGACTACTTCTGATTCTTCTCTTCCTCCTTTGAAGGATGTTCCTATTGTTTGTGAATATCCAGATATTTTTCCCGATGAATTACCCGGAATTCCTCCTGAAAGAGATGTTGAATTTTCCATTGATCTAGTTCCTGGAACTGGACCAATTGCTAAAGCTCCTTATCGTATGGCTCCTTCCGAATTGAAAGAGTTGAGAATCCAACTTGATGACTTGATTGAGAAAGGCTTTATTAGGCCTAGTGCTTCTCCTTGGGGTTCTCCCGTTCTCTTTGTGAAGAAAAAGGATGGTTCTATGCGACTTTGTATCGATTATCGTGAACTTAATCGTGTGACAGTCAAGAACAAATATCCTCTTCCACGAATTGATGATCTCTTTGACCAATTACGTGGTGCTTCTACTTTTTCCAAGATTGATCTTAGATCGGGTTATCATCAAATTCCAGTTCGTGAATCCGATATTCCTAAGACTGCTTTCAGCACGAGATATGGACATTTCGAATTTAAAGTGATGCCTTTCGGATTGACTAATGCTCCTGCTATCTTCATGGATCAAATGAATCGTACCTTTAGTGAGTACCTCGATAAATGTGTTGTGGTATTCATTGATGATATCTTAATTTTCTCAAAGAATGATGAAGATCATGTCAAAGATCTCCGTATCATTTTAGACATTCTTCGTCGTCAAAAGTGGTTTGCTAAGTTCTCTAAATGTGAATTTTGGTTGCATCAAGTAGCTTTTCTTGGACATGTCATATCCAAAGATGGTATTATGGTAGATCCTGCCAAAATTGAAGCCGTTGTTGATTGGAAGAGTCCGAAAAATGTGACTGAGATTCGAAGTTTCCTTGGTTTGGCGGGTTATTACCGTCGATTTGTGAAAGATTTTTCTAAGATAGCTAGACCGATGACTCAATTGTTGAAGAAGGAGTCTAAGTTTGTGTGGACCGATGAATGTGAGAATGCTTTCCTGGAATTGAAAACTAGGTTGACTACTGCTCCAGTGTTGACCTTACCTGAGGATGGTGTGGACTATGATGTTTATTGTGATGCTTCAAAATATGGTCTAGGTTGTGTCTTAATGCAAAATCGAAAGGTTATTGCTTATGCCTCTCGACAGCTGAGAGTTCACGAGGTGAATTATCCGACTCATGATCTTGAGTTAGCTGCGGTGGTGCATGCCTTGAAGACATGGAGACATTACCTTATTGGAGTTCATTGCCGAATTTATACCGACCATAAAAGCTTGAAATGTATTTTTACCCAGAAAGAGTTGAATATGAGGCAAAGAAGATGGCTAGAGTTAGTGAATGATTATGATGCTGAATTAATTTATCATGAAGGGAAAGCAAATGTGGTGGCCGATGCTTTGAGTAGAAAGACTTGTCACTCTTTGAACACTATCCGTGAATTACCTCATGAATTTATCGTAGAATTTCAAAAGTTAGGGATAAGCCTGGTTGAGAAGGGCTTTGATCATCTTAGTGCCTTGAGTGCAGAACCTGACTTTTACCGTGAGATCCGTACTTGCCTACCTGAAGATGCTACTTTCAAATCCATTCAAGCAAAAATTCAGCTTGGGCAAGCTAAGGATTGTGTGGTGGATAGTGATGGATATCTTCGTTACCATGGTAGGATGTATGTTCCGAATGTAGCTGAGTTGAGAAAGAGGATCCTTGTTGAGGCTCACCTTTCTCCTTATTCTATTCATCCTGGTGGTGACAAGATGTATAAAGACTTGAGATTACAATTTTGGTGGCCTAGAATGAAGATTGATGTCCTAGATTATGTTAGCAAATGTCTTACCTGCCAGAAAGTGAAAATTGAGCATCAGAAACCCGGAGGTTTGCTACAACCTTTGGATGTTCCTCTTTGGAAATGGGAGTCCATTGCCATGGACTTTGTGATGGCTTTACCTAGAACTACTGGTGGAAAGGATGCTGTTTGGGTAGTTGTAGATCGACTGACCAAATGTGCTAGATTTATACCGATCAAGGAAACATGGAATTTAAATGTTCTAGCTGGTGCCTATGTGAAAGAGATAGTACGCTACCATGGAGTTCCTAAAGATATAGTTTCAGACCGAGACCCTAGATTCTGTTCTCGTTTCTGGACTGCTTTACAAGAAGCCATGGGTAGTAAGCTACTAATGAGTACAGCTTTTCATGCCGCTACAGACGGACAGACTGAGAGGACTATCCAGACATTAGAGGATCTTCTCCGAGCTTGTGCCTTAGATTTTCATACTTCTTGGGAGAAATGTTTACCTCTTGTTGAATTCTCCTACAACAATAGCTATCAAGCCTCTATTAAAATGTCACCTTATGAAGCTTTGTATGGTAGGAAGTGTCGTACTCCTGTCTGTTGGGATCAAGTCCAAAATGCTCATGTGTTAGGACCCGATTTGGTGACTGAGACCGTCAATCAGGTTCAGATCATTAGAGAGCGCATGAAATCCGCTCAAGACCGACAGAAATCTTATGCCGATATCCGTCGTCGACCACTTGCCTTTGAAGTTGATGATCGAGTATTCCTCAAGGTATCACCTATGAAAGGGGTGAAACGGTTTGGTGTAAAAGGGAAGCTAAGTCCCAAATATATTGGTCCATTCCGTGTGCTTGAAAAGATTGGTTCCGTTGCTTACCGTTTGGAGTTGCCTCCGAATTTGAGCAAGGTTCATAATGTCTTCCATGTATCTCAGTTAAGGAAGTACATTAGTGATCCGAGCCATGTCATTCAAGAGGAAATTCTAGATTTAGAGCCTAGCTTGACTTTGGAAGAAAGGCCGATCCGGATCCTCGAAAGAGCAAACAAGCAACTTAGGAGCAAAGTTGTGCCCCTAGTTCGTGTCCTCTGGCGTTGTGGAAATGTCGAAGAAGAAACTTGGGAGCCTGAATCTTCTATGTTAGCTAAATATCCCGAACTCTTCTCGTGAGGTTATTCCTTTTTCTTACGTATTCTCCGCGTTAATAGTCCTTGCTTAGTGTTTAGAAACCGTAGTTAGAATTTAGTTATAGCTAGTGGAGTTATTACCCTTATTATAAAAATTTTAAACTAAAGGTGTTGAAAATATTTTAATGTTTTTCACTGGTTTTAACGTCAATGGGTGTTAAAGCTTGTTATTGGAGACGTCCGATAATTAGTTTGCTCATTCGTTGGTGTAAAAGTGTATTTTTATGTCCTTGAATTGGAATATTGATGTTCTTGAGTGATCGACAAGAGTATCTCCGTTCCATTGAAAGGACACTTATATTTTCATACGTTCATATCTTGAAAATTTTATTTATTTGATTTTAAAAGATAGACTTATATATATACAATGATTCTTTCTTCTAAGTTTCGGGGACGAAACTTTTTAAAAGGAGGGATGATTGTAACACCCCGTAAATTTGGACCGTTATTATATTTTAAAAGTAATATTTTAAATCAACTTTAATTTAATATTAATTTAATTGAAATAATAATAATTCGATAAAATATAATTTTATTTTATTTTGAAGTAATATAATTATTTTTGATAGTTTGGAAATGTTTAAAAGTAATTTAAACTATATTTAAACCTTTTTCTTTAATAAAAGAGTATTTCAAAGAAAAGTCGTAAAAATGGGATTTTCCATTTCTTACGGTCGTTGGGTAAATGAGTTAGGATATAGGGCATTGGGGTACTTAATTTTCTAGTAAACTCGTGTTTAAAAACTTTAGCGTTGTCGGAAATCGCGTTTGACGAATAATTCGAATTCCCGTCAAATCGAACCAAAACCGAGTAAAAAAAAAATAGACCCAATACCCCATGACCCTTATGGCAGCCAGCCAGCCTTCCCCTCTCCCTTAGGTTCCATTTTCATTTTCATTTTTTTGTTCTACCAACATCAAAAATCAACAAAAAATCAAATAAACTTACAATCGTAATTTCAGCATAACTTCTTCGTTTCTAGTCCGATTTTCGCAAAATTTATATATTCGGAATCCTCTCTTCAAGATCTACATCCTAGTATGTTTTAATTCCAGTTTCCCTAATTTCGATTTAAGCTTATTTTTGGGTATAATTTCGGTTTATGTGATAATTGTTGTGTTTTTGTTGTTTTAAATAGGTGAAGATCATGAAGACGACTTAGGAGACTCATATATAGTAGAGGACGAAGGGTAGTAGCGGTTTTTAGGGTTTTCTCAAGGGTTACTTTCGTTTTTCTAGCTTAAGGTAACTATTCCGAGTTACTCGACGATATAATGTTACATTTGTTATGTGTTGGATGTTATGTGAGTAGTAATTTGTTAGGTTTTATTCATATGAATTATTGTTGTTAAGTTTATTAGTTTTATGGTTATTTCATATGTTTGTAGTGTTGAATTGAATTGATAATGGTTGTGTGTTGTTGGAATGGTTTTGTATCATTGTTGAGACGGGTTTTGGATGGAAAAGGAAGGAGATAGTAGGGCTGCCCAAAACAGCCCCAAAACAGGCCGTGTGTGGGGCGTGTTGGTGGCGTGTTTGCGGCGTGTTTGCGGCGTGTTTGTGGCGTGTTTGTGGCATGTGTGTGGCCGGGTTTGGCTGTTGTTCGGGTTGTGTGTTTGAGCCTTTGTTTGATGCTTTGTGTTTGTCATTTGTACAATTGAACATGTTGATATTTTGGTGTATTAGTAATTTTTATTATTATGAGAAATTGTTGGAAATGGGTTAGCTTATAAGTTGGAATAATTTTTCCTTATGTTGATAATTTTCACATGAATTGTATTATGTTGAATTGTGTGATTTGAGTCAAAATGAGTCAAGACTCTGAGCTGGGCCAATATGACCGAATGAGTTTGGTCAAATTAGGTTTAAACCGGTCAGCCCTGATTTGACCAATGACCCGTCGCGGGACTTGGGTCGGGGATTTGTCTTTGGGGTAAGTTTGGATGACTATGGTTGATATTGAATGTTATATTTTAATGCCTTGGCCATGTTGGTTTGGAATGTTGGATTGTCATTTGATTATATTTGTATGTAGCCGTCCATATGCTAGCTTGTGATCATTTGTATTTACAAGTTTGGACTTTTTGCCCTTTTTATTGTTAAGTTGGCTAAAGTATTCACTTGGGACGAGGTCTTAAGTGAGTATTTTCAGTCATTGTCATAGATAGGTCATTATAGTCTTTGACGAGTGTATGTTCACGGCTTAATAGCCTTTGTGTTCCCGGCTTGGTGGGTTTATATCCAAGCTGGGGCATGACTTTTCTGCCTATTTTGTGAGTGGATGGTCAGCTTAAGTACTAGCCAACCCTTTGGTGGACTCCTTAGGGTACTCATGTGGTTTTATCATGAGTCTTGGGTGCGGTGGTTTTATCCGCATTTCTCTAGGTCTGCGCAGTCTAGGATTAGGGTTGAGTTGTATCTTGGCCATGTTTTAAATGTAACCTCTGAGCTAAAATACTAGCTTCCCTACCTCGTGGTATAGACTCGAGTTACAAAGTGACTATTGACTGTACTAGGAACTTATGCCTGTCTCTAGATATATTGCCCTTTCTTGTTTGATGATTCTATGAAACATAGAAGGTGAGATGCAAGCCGGCTATGGTTGATAGAGTTTGGATTCCCGTATGATATGTGACTCACATGATAGTGTAGCTTGAGTTGGTCTAGTATTCACATACTAGGACTATATGTTATTTATATTGAATTTCACATGAAAAGCTTGATGGTTTAGCCTTTAAATGGGCTATGTATTATATTTGCTCATATTTATATGCTTTCATGTTATATTAACATGACATTTCGTGGCTGGGAGAACTCGGAGTTACTCCCCACTGACTGTGGCTTTCGTGTTTGTATAAAATGCGATTGACAGGTAGGTGATGCTTATATGGGGTACACGGACGAGCTAGCGAGCAAAGTAACCTTGGAACTTAGATTGGTTCCCATTTTGTAGTGACACGTATGTCACACTTTTAGGGACATATGTCTTCCTCTGTACATTTGTTTTGTATCATTTTGTTCTCCGCTATTTATAGCGATGGTTATGTAAATAAGTTTGTTTAGACCTTGCATGTTTTGACACCTTCTATTAGGATATCTTTATAACAGGTTCAGGTTTTAAAAATTACAGGTTTTTACTCAAATGAACATATTACAAACATATCCATGCAGTTTTTATTTAGAAATTACGTGTTTAAATTTTTTTCGCAATTTTTGAGGGTGTCACAGCGACGACTTACCATGATTAAATGTCGACCTACAAGGGAAATATAACTATTGTAGTTTTATTTCTATAGAGTATATAAAAGTTATAATGTGATCAATCTAGTTTTGGATTTAGAGGTATACTTTAATAAACGTTATTATGTACATGACCTCTAAATAAAGAATATAGTATCCACTTTAGTGTACGACACAAGTGTTTCACTTTTGTGAATGGAATAAGCGTTGTATCTTTTTATGCCTATACTTGGTCATCAATGGTTATCCCATACCAATCAAATGTAAATATATTCTTGACCTAAACTAGAAATTCCTTGTCATATAGATTGAAAAAGGCTCAAAATTGGTGACCCAAATCTAATCTTAATTCTGAATTGTGTAGGACCCCTAAAACATTTGATTTTGAATCTTATGTTGTGTGCGAATCTTATATTCAAGGCAAGATGATTCGTGCCCTTTTTGTTGAAAAGGAAAGCGAACTAGTGAGTTATTGGCCATATTACATAAGAATATGTGTGGTCCAATAACAATCACAACCAGAGATGGTTATGACTACTTCACTTTATTTACCGACGATTTAAGTGGATATTTTGTTTGATTCTACTTAATGAGGTGCTAAGACAAATCTTTGAAAAGTTCAAAGAGCCTCAATATGAAGTAGTTAACCACCAAGAGTATTAGATAGAGGTCTTACGACCAAATCGTAAAATATCTAAGTATTGACTTTGATTTTCACCAAAAGTATTGTGAAATAGTTTCACGAGTTAGCTTCTCTAACACACATTATGAGATAAGGTGTTGTTTAATAGAGAAACATAACCTTATACATTATGGTTTTTGTCTTTGTCAAGTCAAACTGAGCCTCATGACTAACCTAGGGATCTTATTATTTTTGTCTGCTATTTCTTTTCCCACCATATCAAAGCACAATTAAAACAGTCGGAATTTATTTCATGTACGATATGGATAGGTAGCGTACCTAATGAAAATCCATAGACCTTAATTAGACTCCTCTAATTATTTACTAAATTACTTGTCAATTTAGTATAGAATCATATATGTAACATGCATGCAAATATAAAGACATTTATATAAAAGAAGAAATTTCCTCACATTGATATGGAAAATAAAATGGGCACAACAAGAACTCCTTCTTGTTGTTCTTGAGCTATTAATGTGGATGAATAATAATCTCCAAAGTAGAAGACCTCCTTTAAGATGCACCAAGATGACACCAAATAATCTACCCTTATTATTAACTAGATAATACGATAGATATTATACTACTAATATTAGAATGTATTACTACACTAGTAATACTTAGTAAATATTAGTATTTGAGAGTTTTTAGAGAGAAGATGAGTTTTTGAGAGATGTAGGAAAAACAAGCAAGAATGAACCAATCAAATGAACAACCATATTGCCCTTTTATAGGCAATATGGCCGGTCATGGTGAGCCAAAATTGGCTCTTATTTTGCTTATTTTAATCACATGCAAAGTGGTAGAGTGTAGTATTGAATGAAATGATTTTAGGTTACTATTCATGTCATAATCACATGTGACTTGTGAGCATGAACAAAAGCAACCATCATCACCTCACCACTACTCACTTGACCGGCCATGTGAGGCCATATTTGGTCTATTTTGATTTTTGATATTTGTCCCACAAATACTTATTAATCATATGCTTAATTATCTTATATAATTAAGTGTTAATTTGATCATATAACAATTATATGACACAAATAAATGAATAATATGTACTTAACATTTTAAGTAATATTTTACCATTATATCAATATATAATGGGTCCCACAATGCTTAGTTAATTTATTTTACAACTCCTTGTAAATATAATTAACTAATTACCTCTATCTCAAAACCTCAACTAATTTAGTAATTTAACGATTAATTACTAAGTTAAATCTTATTTAATCGTATTAAAATAAGATATAAATTTATTAGTCAATTATCGCATAATTGAAAAATAAGTTTAATCGAATTTGAGTTCTTAACTCAATTTCTAACAATTAACTCTCGTACATATCGAATATATGTAATGTACTAATTAACTGTATCGTATACAAATAATTAGTTACTATTTGGATTTCATCCTTTAGGTGTGACCGAAAGGGATCAGTTGATCACCGCCGTCAAACGACAATAACGTCAAACTCTAGTCAGCCAACCGTTATTGATTTACGTTAATCAACTGACTAATCATATATATAGTCAATAAATATCCCAATTATATTCCTTAATAAGATTTATTATGTGGCGCACTATTGTGGAGGACACCTACTCCAACAATCTCCCACTTGTCTGACACAAGTGTGCGTCACCGATTCTCTTGTCTCTTTTATCACATCTCCCACTCAATGCAAGGTGTCTTTCAGGTCGCACTTGCGATTGACAATATCTAGAGTGGTTTTCTCGATAGGGAGAGTAACTGTCTGACCGGAAAATCTACCATAGATCTCTTTCCGAGCGTGGCCACGCATTTACAGTAACTTCTCCTCGAGTGGCCTAAAGATGTTTGTACCCAACGTGGGTGGACAATTCCTGTTGATTCATCTACTCTGTATGATGCAGATCACCATGATCCAGTAGATGTCCATCGGCCTCCTTTTACGGCATGACCTAGAACATCAACCAAAACCAATCGGAAACTGCACCAACTCAGATAGACGGTCGCCAGTCAAAAGAATCGACTCATAGGAATAAGATAGAAGACCCTGCCACGACCAGGCATCAAAGGTATGATTTAAGGGTCTCTACAATGTCACTGTCCGACAGAGTGTCATACAGTTTGTCTATGTAAACGACCAGTCATCTCCATGACCCCATGGTGCTGAACCAACCATCGATCGACTTACAATCTAGTCACTTTGAGACGTCACCTCATTGAGTGACTAGGGACAAAATACTAAGTTCGTCCTATTCACTTGAATAGGTCCAACATTGTCTTACAATGTATTCGGATAAACAAAGTATTAAATTTTAGTCAAACTAAATAAAGGAGTTTATAATAAAACTCAAACAATGAATGCAATTATCATATAAGAAATAATTAATACAACATTCAATTATTACATATTACATAATCTAAAGGAATTCTGGTACACGTCTCAATCCCATTGTGACGACATGACCATCATGCTTAGCCTTTGACAAAGGCTTGGTTAAAAGATCAGCAATGTTGTCACCTGTCCCAACCTTTCAAATGTCAATTTCCTTTTTGTCCACGTAGTCTCTAATTACATGATATTTCCTAAGTACATGTCTAGACTTGTTACGAGACTTGGGCTCTTTTACTTGAAAAATAGCCCCACTGTTATCACAATAAATCGTGATAGGATCCGCTGTAACGCTTTGCTTGAAACTCTTCCAGCAAACAGCTCCTCCATTCATCATATAAACGTAGCCGGATTAGGATTCCATATCATCCCTATCTGTTTGGAAACTGGCATCTGTGTAACCTTTTACACGTAACTCAGTCTCGCCTCCAAACACTAAGAACGAATCCTTGGTCCTTCTCAAGTACTTAAGGATGTTCTTTACGGCTATCCAATGACTCTCACCTGGATTTGCTTGGTAACGACTTGTCATGCTCAAAGCATATGCAACATCGGGACGAGTGCACATCATAGCATACATGATTGATCCAACAACAGATGCATAAGGGATCAATTTCATGCGTTCAATCTCCTCGGGTTTCGTAGGGCACTCTGACTTGCTCAAGGTGGTCCCACTTTCCATAGGAAGAAAGCCTCTCTTAGAGTCTTTCATGTTGAACGGATCAAGAATCTTATCAATATAAGATTGTTGACTTAATGCTAGTATCCTTTTAGATCTATCCCTATAGATTCGGATACCTAAGATGCGCTGGGCCTCTCCTAAGTCTTTCATTTGGAAATGTATCCCTTACCATTCCTTCACAGAAGTGAGCATTGGAATATCATTCCAAATGAGTAGTATGTCATCTACATACAAGACTAGAAAAGTTACTTTACTCCCACTAAACTTCATGTATAAACATGGTTCCTCGACACTTCGAGTGAAACCATTTTGTTTAATTACATGATCGAAACGATGATTCCAACTCCTGGATGCTTGCTTAAGACCATACCTTCAGTTTGTGTCATGTACACTTCCTCTTCTAGAATCCCATTCAAGAAGGCGGTTTTGACATCCAT
Organism: Heliosperma pusillum; assembly: GCA_022085475.1. Classification (NCBI taxonomy): domain Eukaryota; kingdom Viridiplantae; phylum Streptophyta; class Magnoliopsida; order Caryophyllales; family Caryophyllaceae; genus Heliosperma; species Heliosperma pusillum. Next base: position 2,218 of record JAIUZE010009615.1, on the reverse strand, counting down.
TTGCCAAATCTCATAATTATGAAATGCGGCAACCGCTAAGATAATACTTATGGATCGAAGCATAGCGACTGGGGCGAAGGTTTCGTCATAGTGAAGACCATGAACTTGGGTGAAACCTTTTGCCACAATCTAGCTTGCCACTTTTGATCTTATAGATCCACTTACACTGAAGAGGTCGTACCTCCTTAGGTAAATCACCACCAAGTCCCACACTTGGATTGTCGTACATAGACTCCTTTTCGGATTGCATGTCCTCCTAGCCATAGCTTGAGTCAGGGACTAGAAAGACTGCGTTTGTAGGTAGTAGGTTCGTTACTTTTCAAAAAGTTACACCATTACAGTCATCACCTTCCTCTATAATACCAAGGTATCTATCAGGTGGATGACTAATTCTGCTTGACCTCCTAGGTTCCGAAGGAATAATGACCGTACCAGACGAAGAGGGAACGTTTTCCTCGTCTTCCTTTTCGGTTTGTGGCTCTTGGACTTCATCAAGTTCAAATTTTCTCCCACTCTGTCTTTTAGAAATAAAATCATTTTCTAAAAAGACTGCATCACGAGACACAAACACTTTGTCCTCGTGTTTATTGTAGAAGTAATAAGCACGTGATTCCTTTGGATATCCTACGAAAAGACATTTGTCAGATTTGGGTGCGAGTTTATCGTCAGACTTATTCTTAACAAAAGCCTCGCATCCTCAAATTCTCATAAACGACAACTAAGGGACTTTCCCTGTCCATATCTCATATGGAGTCTTGTTTGCCGCTTTAGTCGGGCTTCGATTTAGTGAAAATATTGCAGATAAGATAGCAAAACCCCAAAAATAACCAGGAAGCTCTGTTAGACTCATCATAGATCGAACCATATCTAATAAAGTTCGATTTCTCCTTTCGGCACCCCATTTAATTGAGGTGTTCCAGGAGGAGTCCATTTGTGAGACGATACCACATCTTTTAGGTGTGAATCATATTCAACACCACGATCGGATCGTAGGGTTTTAATCTTTTTATTCAATTGGTTTTCTACTTCATTTTGAAATTCTTTGAATTTTTCAAAAGCATCACTTTTATGCCTCATCAAGTAGACATATCCATATCTACTCAAGTCGTCGGTAAAAGTAATGAAGTAGTGATAAACACCTCTAGCTTGGATAATCATTGGACCGCATACATCCGTATGTATAAGTCCTAATACTTCACTTGCTCGTGTCCCTTTTTTCGTAAAAAGAGCACGAGTCATCTTGCCTAGAAGACAAGATTCGCATACACCATAAGATTCGTAATCGAATGGTTTGAGTACTTTAGATGAAATAAGTCTCTTTATGCGTCGTTCGTTTATGTGCTCTAAACGACAATGCCAAAGGTATGATTGATTAGGTTCACCTGTTTTGAGCTTCTTGTTTTATACATGATAGACCTCTTTTGCAATATCTAGAACATAAATACCTCCAATAGAAATAGCCTCGCCATAAACCATTTCATTTAAAGAAAAAGTACAGCGATTGTTCTTAATACAAAATGAAAATCCTTCCATGTCTAACACGGAAATGGAGATAATGTTCTTGGTAAGAGTTGGTACATAATAGCAATTATTTAAATACAACTCTAAACCATTAGGCAAAAGAAGAACGTAGGTGCCCACCGAAACTGCGGCTACCTTAGCTCCATTTCCCAATGCGTAGGTCCACGTCCACGCCTTGGCTAGTGCTTGCTCGTCCTTCAGCCCCTGTACATGATTCACACGTGAGAACCACAACCGGTATCAAATACCCAAGAATGTTACTAGCAAAGTTTTTTTTTTAATATCTATCATATAGAGTGTGCAAGAATTTTCCTGACGTGTCACACAACCGTCTTTCTTGTCTTTCAAGTACTTGGGGCAATTGCGTTTCCAATGCCCTTTGCCATTACAATAATAGCACTCCGCCTCCGCGTGTTTGTTGACTTTGGGCTTGGCCTTATAAAAGACCTTGGCCTTTCCCTTGCCGGATTTCTTGAAAAGAGTCTTACCCTTTCCCTTGTCCTTCCTTACCCCAAGGTGCCTGTTCTTCATTTTCATGGAAAGAACATCCTTGGGTTCACTCCCACTAGCCTCCATGTCCCTCTCCGCTTAGGTGAGGAGTGCATGGAGTTCATGGAAACTCTTGTCCATGCCATTCATGTTATAGTTCACCCTAAATTGGGTGAACTTAGGTGTGAGTGAATAAAGGATCTTACCC
>JAIUZE010009611.1:0-18391 GCA_022085475.1 Heliosperma pusillum | reverse complement strand
TTAACAGATATATCTTGAGTAGGAGCGTCCCCGGAAAGAATAAGTTGACCTTGAGAAGAATCCATCTAGAAACACAACAAAATTTATGGAATCATAAAAACTTTGAAGTTACACATTAACAATTGAAGTTAAACATATCAATGTAGTTACATAATAACAACAAGAAGTTACAGAGTATGGCATTGAAGTTACACTACATATCAATGAAGATAATTCTGAATGAAGTTACAAAACATATCAATGAAGTTACATACTAAATAAAGTGAAGTTACACAGTATGGTATCAATGAAGTTACAAAACAAAACATATCAATGAAGTTAAATTATAGCATTGCAGTTACAGATCAATGAAGTTACATTATAGCATTGCAGTTACAAAACATATCAATGAAGTTACATTATAGCATTGCAGTTACAGATTACCATTAAAGGTTAATCAATTGAAGTTACACATTAACAATTGAATTTAAACATATCATTGAAGTTACATAATAACAACAATGAAGTTACACAGTATGGCATTGAAGTTACACTACATACCAATGAAGATAATTCTGAATGAAGTTACAAAACATATCAATGAAGTTACATACTAAACAAAGTGAAGTTACACAGTATGGTATCAATGAAGTTACAAAACAAAACATATCAATAAAGTTACATTATAGCATTGCAGTTACAGATCAATGAAGTTACATTATAGCATTGCAGTTACAAAACATATCAATGAAGTTACATTATAGCATTGCAGTTACAGATTACCATTAAAGGTTAATCAATTGAAGTTACACATTAACAATTGAATTTAAACATATCATTGAAGTTACATAATAACAACAATGAAGTTACACAGTATGGCATTGAAGTTACACTACATATCAATGAAGATAATTCTGAATGAAGTTACAAAACATATCAATGAAGTTACATACTAAACAAAGTGAAGTTATACAGTATGGTATCAATGAAGTTACAAAACAAAACATATCAATGAAGTTACATTATAGCATTGCAGTTACAGATCAATGAAGTTACATTATAGCATTGCAGTTACAAAACATATCAATGAAGTTACATTATAGCATTGCAGTTACAGATTACCATTAAAGGTTAATCAATTGAAGTTACACATTAACAATTGAAGTTAAACATATCATTGAAGTTACATAATAACAACAATGAAGTTACACAGTATGGCATTGAAGTTACAAAACACACCAATGAGGATAATTCTGAAATAAGTTACATAGTGCAGCATTGAAGTCACATATTTTAATTTTAACTTAAAAAGCAATAATTGGAGTTACACAATATACAATTGCAGTTACACAATATGAGAAATGGGTACAAACAACTGAAATAAAAGCGTGATGATTTAAAAAAATGATAAAAAGACGATAAACTGGGTAGCAATAATGGGTACAAACAACTGAAATAGAAGATAAAATGGGTAGCAAATACATTAATTAGAAAGTGATGGTTAATTAGAAAATGGATGGAAGATGAAAAGACGATGAACAATCACAGTTGCTTAATAACAACAAGAAGGGGAAGGGGATGAAGATGATATAGACGATGAGTTCAGGAAAATATAATACCTTAAAGCAGAATTTGGAGGAGGATGAAGAAGAATTAGACGATGACGATGAAGAAGAATTAGAATCCGAGTGAAAAAATGAAAAAAACGGGTTAATGGTAACTTAAAACAAAAGGAAAAACAAAAAGGGGAGGGGATGAAGATGATATAGACGATGAGTTCAGGAAAATATAATACTTTAAAGCAGAATTTGGAGGAGGATGAAGAAGAATTAGACGATGACGATGAAGAAGAATTAGAAATAGACTATGAAGAAGATGAATGAACTGAGTATAGTCAGGAATTTGGTCAGAAGTATGTTTTGAAAGTTGTGTAAATGGAGAGAGAGGAAAACGTGGAGTGTATCTTGATTGCATGCATGGGTAATACAAATGAAATGATTACCTGGTTGGATTGGAAAAAGGTAGTGGGAGAATGTGTTTTGAAGATTTAATCTCAACCATTGATCTAAACTAATCTAATGGCTTATATTAGGACTTACAGATTCAACTTAAAATGGTGGACTTACATGATCTCATTTATATATATATATATATATATATATATATATATATATATATATATATATATATATATATATATATAGAATTGGGATCCGGTGAGAACCACTAAGATAATGAGAACCGTGAGAACTCCGTCTTACAAAATTTATTTTTTAAAACTAACAAAATATTTGGATTCGGCGTAGAATATTACGGCTAGATAACATATTTCTTGGCTGAAAAGTTATAAGCTATTGACGGAAATCGCGTCGAAATAGATTTTACTCTTTTTAATGCACCTAGTAGTCAGTTTCATGTATCTAACAATTTTCATGCACTTAGTACTCATTTTCATGCATCTAGAGCTAGTTATTTTCATGCACCTAGTAATTGTTTTATGCATGTAACAATTTTCATGCGCCTACTGCTCGTTTTCATGCATTTAGAGTAGTTTTAATTTATCTAATTGAATTTATGTACATTAAGTACATATTTTTTTAATATAATCAATAAATTTTGTTTACATACTGCATAAATTTTGATTGAATAAACTAAACTAATCGTAAATGATCCATCAAAACTTTCGAAACTAGATTTGGTGGAGATTTAGTGAGAGTTCTCACGGTTCTCATTATGTTAGTGGTTCTCACCGGATCCTGATCCTATATATATATATATATATATATATATATATATATATATATATATATATATATATATATATATATATATAGTGAGCATCCGGTGAGTCTAGCTTCTTAGGTGAGTATGGTCCTATCATTTAAGACCATTGGATCAAAAGATCCAACAGCTCTCGTTGAGCCACGTCGCCTAAAACAATTAGCCATGATTATAAAAGGCAGCAGTTGTTCGTTCATCTCTTATTATAATCAGAAATTTTTCTCTCTCTAAAAACTTACCCTTTATCTCTCTCCCTCTCTCTACTAACTGACAAACAATAATTGTAGGAAGAAAAACAAACGTCCATCAAATCATTCATGAATGTTCAAAACTTATTCAACCTTTTATATTCTTACGAACAAAATCTACTTACGATCTTCATAAAATTCCAGAAAACATCCGTTCCTCAAATAATGAACATGTATAAATCGCTCTCCATTTGTTTTTTGCGATTGATTTTACCGTATGTTGTTGCTTTTTTTTGTTGTTGATCTAGATTGATACGAAGAGATTATTAATTTATTTAGGGTTAATATTTTGCTCAAACTTAGAAAATTATGTTTAATTTGCATGTTGTTGTTGTTGTTGATGTTGAATGATATAAATAAACTGTTAATTGATCTTATGTTTGCTTTTTCAAACTTAGAAATTTAGAAAAGTAATGCTCGTTTTTGTTTTGCTTGTTATTGAAATCTGTGTTTTTCTTCATGTTCTTATTTTTGCCTAAAAATTAGGGTTAATTATATGTAGAAACTGAATAATTACAATTCAATTTTGTTATGTGTGGTATTGATTTATGTCTTTTTCATGTTTTTATTTTCGCCAAAAACATAAAATCATCTGGTTAGTGTAGTTCTGTTACAGTAATAGGTATTGTACATGTGTTACAGTAATAAGTAGGTCTTATGAACTGAACTTGCAAAATTTACTGTTACATCATGAATTTAATACTGTAACATTTCATTTTACTGTAAATTCATCCATTTGGCTATTTATTTTTATAAACAAATTTCCTGTAAACAAATTTCATTTACTGTAAGGAAATTTGAAGTAAACTAGTGTGAGTATTATGATAAACATATGTTACTATAACACCGGTTTTTGACAATTCAAGATCAACAAACAATAATCAACGATCCATAGTTTAAACATCGATACTGTAACACTGGTACCGTACAAGTTCTGTCATTCATTACTTTAACACCGGTACTGTACTATTGTTACTATTATTTCTCTTTTGGTTATTTTGCTGTAAGTTTTGTAGTAGATAGAGCATTGAACAGAATTTGGAAAGTTGTTGTAACATCATCCATTCAATCTTTTAAATCTATAATTTGTTTAAGTTGTTGTTTTTTTAATGCTCATGGTACATCGTTGTTAAGTAATTCACAGTTGATTTCGACACTCTGAAAAATCCTTAATAATTGTAGCTGTAATATTGATATTGTTTTTTTCATGTTGGATTTTATAAGGTATTTTATATTCTAGACCTCACAACTGAGTTTGTTGTAATGTCAGGATAAAAAATCTAGGATTTTCTTATTATGAAATATAAATCTAGGATTTTGACTATTCAAGATCAACAATCAATGATCCATTGTTTAAACATCGGTACTGTAACACTAGTACAGTATAAATTCTGTCATTTGTTACTGTAACACCGTTACTGTACTGTTGTTACTGTAACTGAATTTGATACCATAAAAATTTCAAAATTTTACATCATGAATTTGCAAAATTGTTGGAACATCATCTACTCAATGTTTTGATACTATAACAATTTCAAATTTTACATCATGAAATATAAAATTTGGGGGTAAAAACTGTGAGTAATTTATATTTCATCACTTTCTTCTCACAGTAACATTGGTCCTGCATTGTTGTAACATTAGATACTTGATGTTGTAATATCATAGTGTGATGTATCTGTTGATTTTCACCCTAAATTGCAGAATTTTAGTAACATCAAAAACTTGTTACAGTAAGAATGGTAATTAATGTGTTTTTGTTACTTTTATTTCTTCTTTATTTCTCCTTTGTATATAATGTTGTTAGTTTTTAGTGTGAATTGTGGTCATTGAACTGAACTTACAAAATTATTGTAACATCATCCTTTCAAAAATATTGTTACACTATAACTTGTTTAAGTTGTTCTTTTTTTTAATGAGTTTTCCTTTGAACATTTTTTTCACAATATCGATCAATACTCTCTTATTGTTACCGTAACACAGTTACTGTATTGATGTTACATTATTAAATACGTTGCTGAAAATGGGAGATGTAGTAGCTGATTAGAATGAGGAGTAAGCAGGAACTGTTTGTCATAAGGATAATCAGGATAAGGAATGCAAGTTGATGAAAGAGCTTTCTGCAATTAAAACAGTTTCCGAGTTGAAGGCAAAGGCTCTTAATGTTTAACAATGGTGTTAATATTTGGGATTGTGTAGTCGTGTAAAATAATATTTGTTTGATCATTACTGTAAATTTTGTTGTTACTGAATAGTGAATGTTATTTTTATTCATCTGATTAATGGTTCAAATGATTATTCCAATTATAGAGACCTAATTTCTTGTAAAATTTGTTCACTTCAGAATTAAGTTATTACAGTAACAGTCATGTGGTATAGTTGCTCTAACTATGTTGTTGTAACAAAGTTACTGTAACTATGTTACTGTAACGAGACCTCCTTGTTGTTAACCAATCTTTGTCAAAAAGTCTGGGTTAGTGCTTACACTACCTTCATATCATTGTTCTGGATTCACAAATGTTCCACAATTTGAGTGTCCTGGTCTATATCCAAGTAATAGAGAAAAGGACTTCTTTTTCGTCACGATAAATTAAAAGCATATTAGCAAAAATGGAAGAGCATCGTACAGTTGTACGACTGATGTGGGTTCGAATCCCACATAGGCAATACAAAGTATAACCGTTACTGTAACACAGGTACACCATTACTGTAACAATGTATAGTAGTTAGTGTAACACGATTACATCAGTATGGCAATACAGTTAAACCATTGTTGACTTATTATTTAACACGTTACACTCTTATCCATTAACATAACACAATAACATTACAATCCCACGCATATACAGCCATAGTAACATAGTTACATCATCATGCTAACACAGTCCATGGTAATTATTTTATTACAATTCGCCCAAGTTTGAATTGCTGCAAGAAAGAATAACATGATAATTATTTATCACACTTCATTCACTTCATTGTGGAAATCGTAGTTCAGGGTCTATGAACGTTGACATAACGCATATTGCGACTTGGAACAAATGCACCAGCAAACAGATAACAAAGTGATCATATGGTTTAACTTGTGTGACTCCATGATAAAACTTTACAATTATGCTTACACAGTAATAGTCCAATACCATGATATGACACAAATATACCATTAGTAACACAACTAAACCATTATAATAACATACATATAACATTAGAGTAACAGAAAACTATTCGTCCATTATTGCAATTCACCTTGAGTAACACTCTTAGATTGTTATAACACGATTAAACCAAGACCTAAACTTCTCTCTAATAAAGATGTAGTGTTATTCCTGTATGAAGCCCTAAATTCAGGTGATTGAGTGACTCTGACATTGTATCAACCCTCCCCACACTGACGAAAACACAACCATACCATTACTGTAACATAATCACACTGTTATGGTAACACACTTATGTCGTTACCGTAACATGTTTAACTATTAATGACACGGAATAGAATACCAACACAACTAGTATCCACTCGAAACACAAGAGCAATGTACACATATATACATTACTAAGCATTAATCCTTGATGAAATAGAACTACTTTAAACACTTCAAAACTTTGTAACGAAAACAGTAAAAAGTGGCAAACTACCAAGGCCTGAAGGTCTAAAACTCCTCCAATAAAGAGGTAGTGTTATCCATGTATGAATCCATAATATCAGGTGACTCTAACATTGTATCAACCCTCGATGCACCTGAAAATTAAAAAAACACAACCATACTATTAGTGTAACACGATTACACTATTATGATAACACACTTTTGTTGTTACTGTATCACCGTTACACTCTTGTGGTAACATACTTATGTCGTTACTGTAACAAATTTACACACTGTTGTGGTAACACACTTATGTCGTTACTGTAACACAGTTACACTTTTATGGTAACACAGTTATGTTGTTATTGTAACACAATTAAGAGAGTTACTTTTAACACGAGTAAAACTTTACTCTTAGCACATGATATGAAAAATGACAAGTCAACTTATTATAGACTGATATGAATGAGATAACTATCGTTGTGGATAAAGATCATACAATCCTAAGATTTGTCCGCCTATTAAAGTTTCGCTATCACATCGTTGATAAAGAAGATGGTGTAGTACCAAAATCAATCAAAGTGTCTGAAACATCAAATAGCAATCCACTAAAAAATTATTGAACAGTAACTACAAAATATTTACCTAAAAACTAAATAATTGAATTATACCTGCAATTACTTGTGAATGTCAAATCAAATTTCCAGAGAACTGCAGTACAATTGAAACATTACCTAATTATTGCAATTACGATAGGAATCATCACAGCGGTCGTAAGTAACAAAATCACTCAACTTTTAATGCTTGTTCTTCGGTTTTCTTCAGATTTGCACAAAATCATCTAGATTTGATTGAATTGTTTAGAGTTTCTTTAAGCACTTGATTGAATAACGATGAACGATTAACTATAAATGATGATGATTGATTAGAACAACAATTAAACTTTGAATTGATGAAAGGTTGATTGGACAAAAAATTAACGTCGAAATGATGAAGATTGATTGGAAAAATAATTAGAAGAAAGATGGATCTTGTAGATTATAATTTCACGAAATTTCATAGAAGAGAGAGAAAAAAGGATAAGGGAAATTTTTGATGAAATAAAAGAACCAGGTTAATTGAAAACACGCGTCTATCATCTATCTGAGATTTAATCTCAGGCGTCCAATCTTCTAGATCGACGGTCCAAAAAGGTAGGACATACTCACCTAAGATATGTGGACTCACCGGATGCAATTTCTATATATATATATATATATATATATATATATATATATAATATATATATATTAGATAGATATATATCTATATATATAAATGAGGCTTTTTTCGAGCAATTTATTCGTCAACATCATCTTTTTTAGTTTTTGGAAAATATATTTTAAGATTTTGCAAGATTACGAAAAATATCTTATGCAATATTTTTGATATCACAATTATTATTTACGTTACGTAAGAAAATTTTTTGATCATCAATATGAAAAAAAATATAATGCAAAGCATTTTGAAACTTACATATTTGGATTCGTAGCGAAAAATGTTTTTATTGGAATATAAATTTAATAGTTTTTTACTACTATATTGTTGATAATATGATATGACTAACATATAAGTATGTGAAAATTAAAAAAAAAAAATTTAAATATTTTTTATTATTCTAATACTCCGTCCACACATATTTTCGCCTCATTTGCTTTTGAGAGGTCAAAGTTGCCGAACTTTAACTTTGACCGTAAATAAGTTGGAGAATAAAAAATATGAGATTATAAAAAAAAACACTTACACTTATTTTCATGATATCTTTCACGAAAAAAATTTCAAGAATAAAAAAAGCAACTTATAGACGTCGAAAAATACGGTCAAAGTGTCATCTAGGAGACCGCTATAAAGCAAATGAGGTGAAAATAGGTGTGGGGAGGGAGTACTATTATAATAATTTAGTAACAGTCAAGAAATAGTAGTTATTTTACAAAAAAAAATAGTATACTACTTACTATTTTATTTGTCCCACATTGAAAAATAATGTAGGTGTAGTGAACATACTATGTATAAATAGTAGAATTGTCCCACATCGAAAATTATCATAAGGTGGTATGATCTTGTGATTATAAATATGAGTCATCCTTGGAACTTATGTATCCACCCAAAATATTTTGAATCTCTTAAGTATTGTCTCATAAAGCTCTTAAAGTTTGTATTATTATCTCCGAAAAATATACATAAATTTACATCATCATAAATAACAATGGTCTCACATTGAAAAAATAATGTAGGTTTGATGAATATACTATGTATAAATAGAAGAATTGTCCCACATCGAAAAATTATCATAAGATAGCGTGATCCTATGATTATAAGTATGAGTCATCATTGGACTTAAGTTTCCACCCACAAAATTTGAGTCTCTTAAGTATTGTTTTAGAGAGCTCTTAAAAGTTTGTATTATTATCCGAGAAATATACATAAATTTACATCATCATAAATAACTACTTAGTATTTTTTTTGTCTCACATTGAAAACAAATGTAGGCGTGGTGAACATACTACGTATAAAAAGAAGAATTGTCCCATATCGAAAAATTACATAAGGTAGGGTGATCCTAAGATTATAAATATGAGTCATCCTTGAACTTAAGTATCCGCCCAAAAAATTTGAATTTCTTAAATATTGTCTTAGAGAGCTCTTATAAATTTTTATTAAAAATTAATTTAGAAAAGTATCATAAATAATAACTTTGACGATGTACTACTTAGTATGTTATTTATCACACATTGAAAAATAATGTAGGCGTGGTGAATATACTATATATAAAAATGTATAAAAAAAAAACATTGTCCCACATTGAAAAATTAGCATAAGTTAGGCTGATCCTATGATTATAAATATGAGTCATTATTAGAACTTATGTATACACCCAAAATCTTTCGAGTTTCTTATATATTGTCTTAGAGACCTCTTAAAAGTTTGTATTAGTATCTCTCCAATATTGATGTTTGTATTACCATATTCACATTAGTAAAACTTACGTCATCAAAAATTAATTTAAGAAAGTATCATAAAAAAAAGTGAAAAATATTTTAATTATTACAATATACATTTCCATATTATATTCAAGTGGTGTTTATAATTTTTATATAAAAACTTTTACATTTCATTTCACAAAAAAAAATATTGTAAAAATGAGTCATCCTACGAACGTAAATATCAACCCAAAATATTTTGAATCTCTTACGTATTGTCTTACAGAGTTCCTAAAACATTATATTATTATCTCCATCTTAATCGAATTTACATCATCAAAATTAATTTAGGAAATTATCATAAATAATAATTTAAGAAAGTATCATAAATAATAATTTTAATGGTATACTACTTAATATGTTATTTGTCCTGCATTGTGTAGGTGTGGTGAATATGATTATAAATAGGAGTCATCCTTAAAACTTAGCTATCATTCCAAAATCGCTTACGTTTCTCGAATATTGTTTAGAGAGCTCTTAAAAGTTTATATTAATTATGAAAATAATATAATTAGATTCGTGGTAAAAAAAAATGTTATCATTACAGTTTAGAATCTCATATTACTTGCACATACTTGACGTAATTCTTAGTATGATATTTATCCCGCATTGAAAAATAATGTAGGTTTAGTGAATATACCACCTACAAATAGTAGAATTCTTCCACATCAGACAATTAACATAAGGTGTGCGTGGTGATCCTATGATTACAAATAAGAGTCATATATGGAACTTATGTATCAACCTAAAATATTTAGAGTAACTGATATTAAGTGTTGTCTTAGAGAGCTTAATTCTTATGTACCTTGGATCCTTTTTTTGTGTTTGTGAATGTATCAATCAAACATATGTAAACCTAATAAATGATTTGAATGACAAAGTCATGTTAATATTTTTCGGATCATAATATACGTCAAATATAACTTGAGTCCTTGCAAGGTTGGTAAAATATGGTTAAAATAGAAATTGACTCAATATATCAATATTATTTTCTTAAAAATTATATTTTATTATTGCCTTATAAGTTAATTGTTATAGAAACTTTATGAAAATGATATTAATGTAAACCCATGCATCGCCCGAGCATAAAATCTGGTATAATTATATATAAAAAAAAGAGGCTTTTTTCAAGGCACGTGAGTGACTCCACCTTTATAGAAACTCTTAAAATAAAAATTAAATTCATACATATACTTTCCAAGTTATGGTTGAACTCTTAGGTTTTGATTATATTTTTTAAATTAATTATTTTCCTAATAATATTATGAAAGCATTTTTAAAATAATGCTCAAAAAATAAATATTTGTCATTTTGGGTCGGATTTAAAACTATTTATCAAAATGGTGTCCACGTAGGCTCGGATTTCGCGAACCAAAAACACGGAGGAAACACGCGATTGGCAATGGCGTATTTCTAGTGAGTAGGAAAATGGAAACTTACAAAAATGGACTAAAAGTAAACACGCCATTGGGAATGGCGGGTTTTCTTACAGAGACAAGCCATTGGGAATGACATGTCTGTGAACAGTACAAATTTTTTTTTTTAGAAAAAAAAATAATAAAATTTAAAGACACGCCATTCCCAATGGCGTGTTTGTTCCGTATTTCAGGTTTGGAAAACCCGAGCCTACGTGGACACTATTTTGATAAATAGTTTTAAAACCCGACCCGAAACGACAAATACTTATTTTTTCAGCATTATTTTAAAAATGCATATTATCAACTTTTAAACATTAAATTCATACATATATTTTCCAAGTTATGGTTGAACTCTTAGATTTTGATTATATTTATTAAATTAGTTATTTTCCTAATAATATTATTAATTTTTCAACTTTTTAGAAACTCTTTAAAGAAAAATTAAATTCATAACTATTATTTGTCCCACATTAAAAAATAATGTAGATGTGGTAAATATATTACATATAAATAGTAGAATTGTTCCTCATCGAAAAAATAATAAAGTGGGTAATTTTATGATTATAAATAGGAGTCATCCTTGAACCTTATGTATCAACCCAAAAATTTTGAATATCTTAAATATTGTCTTAGATATCTCTTAAAAGTTTGTAGATGAAATACTATGTATAAATAGTAAAATTGTCCCACATCATAAAATTAACATAAGATGGGTGATCCTATGATTCAATATAGGAATTATTATTGAACCTTATGTAACAAACTAAAATCTTTTAAGTCTCTTGTCTTAAAGATCTCTTAAAAGTTTGTCTATTATTATCTTCACAATTGTTAAATTTACATCATAAAAAATTAATTTTATAAGGTATTATTAAAAAAATTCAAGTATTGTAAAAAACATTATGAAGATAATATAATTAGATTCTCGGTGGAAAAAAACCCTGCAAAGTATAGAAACTCATATTATTTGCACATACTTGGTGTAGTTTTTAGTATATTATTTGTCCTACATTGAAAAAAACCAACTGGTGTTAGTCCAGTGGTAGCCAGGTTAAACTTTGAAACTTGCAGAAATGCAGGAGTTGAGAGGTCCTGGGTTCGACTACCAGCTGGGGCGATGATCACTTGCCCACTGCAGCTCCCGAAGGGGGTGGCTTACATGGTCCATGTGGTGGTGCGGGAATGCATGGGCCCGGGGGGATTCAACCCCCTCGTCATCAAAAAACAAAAAAAAAGAATATATATTACCTATAAATAGTAGAATTGTCCAACGTCAGAAAATTATCATAGGGTGGGTAATCTTATGATTACAAATAGGATTCATATTTATTTGGAACTAAAGTTTCAACCCAAAATCTTTTGAGTCTCTTACATATTATCTTACAAAGCTCTTAAAATTTGTATTATAATCTTCAATAGAGTGAAATTTACATCATTAAAAATTAATTTAGAAAAGTATCATAGATAATAATTTTGATAGTAAACTATTTAATGTGGTATTTGTCCCACTTTGAAAAATATAATGTAGGTATGGTGACTCGTGAATATATACTACGTATAAATATTAAAATTTGTCCCACTTTAAAAAATTATCATAAGGTGAAGTGATAATAAATATGATCATCGCACGGGCTTTTAAACTATTTTTTTATATTGTTATGTTAATAAATAACTTTAAAAATCTAATGAATGACATTTAAAATATTTTTTTATTATTCTAATATTAATATAACAGTTTAGTAACAGTTAAGAAATAAATATTATATGAAAAAAGATGGTGTACTACTTAGTTTGTTATTAGTCCCACATCATTAAAAATTAATTTAGAAAATTATCATAAATAATAATTTTGATGATAAACTACTTAATGTGTTATTAGTGCCACATTGAAAAATAATGTATTTGTGGAAAATATATTTACTAAGTGTAAATTGTAAAATTATCCCATATCGAAAAATATCATGAGGTGGAATGATCATATATATGATTATAAATATGAGTCATTTTAGTGTCTTAAGTATTGGTTTAATGAACCTTTAAAATTTTGTATTAATAACTCCACACTAGTGAAATTTACATCATCATAAATATGAGTATTTTAATCAAAGGCAAACAAATGATTAAGACGGATAGAGTATTGTTTTAGAGAGCTCTTAAAATTTTGTATTAATTATGAAAATAATATAATTAGATTCGTGGTAAAAAAAATGCTATCATTACAGTATAGAATTTCATATTATTTGCATATACTTTGTGTAATTCTTAGTATGTTATATATCTCACATTGAAAAATAATGTATGTGTGGTGAATATACTAATACCTATAAATAGTAGAATTGCCCCATATCGAACAATTAACATATGGTGAGGTGATCAACCCAAAATATTTTGAGTTTCTTAAACATTGTCTTAGAGAGCTTAATTCTTAGGTACTTTGAATCATTTTTCGAGTCATAATATAGATCAAATATAACTTGAGTCCCGACAAGGTTGGTAACATACATATGTTTAAAATAGAATTTGAATCAATATATCAATATTATTTTTTAAAAAATTACGGAGTATATTTTATTATAGTCTTAAAGCTTCAAAAGTTTATTTTTATAAGTTAGCTGTTAAAGAAAAATTACGAAAATGACATTAACGTAGACTCGTGCATCGCACGGGCATGAAATCTAGTCTAGTATATATAAAAGAGGCTTTTTTCAAGGCACGTGATTGACTCCAACTTTTTGAAAACACTTAAGTAAATAAATAATAATATAAATTCTAAAATAGTTTACCTAATTAATAAGAAAATATAATATGTAGAGAATATTATATAAAAAATATTATATTTCCTAATATATTGTACTATCAAATATTTTTAGAGAATATTAGATAATATTAGATATTAGAAAATATATTATTTAATATTAAATACTATTATATATAAAAATCTTTTTGGAAAATATTATAATATATTGCCATATACTATTATAAAATTATAATAATTCTGAAAATTTCCTAAATTTATAAAAAATATGTTTTTTTTAAATATTTATGATCCTAGCTATATGCATTATTATATTATATTCCTAATCCTACACTAATATTGTCATATACAAACCTGTCAAATAGAAACTAAATTTCTAGAAGTAAATAATTTAGAAAATTTCCTAAATATATAGAAAATATGTTCTCCATCTTAATTGTTAATATAACTAGTTTAGCACCCGTGCATTAATGCACGGTATATATATATATATATATATATATATATATATATATATATATATTTTTTTTAATATATTTAAATAATAGTGGTATCTCATTAATTGTTCATTGAGTAATATATATGCTAAAAAGTATTTTTTTTTTCTCAAAAAGTGTTTTTATAACATAAATATCGTGATTTCAATTTATAAATTCTCTCAAAAAAAATTCGTCATGAAAGGAATAAAAACGATGTATAGTTTTGGTTATACGTAGTTTGAGTCAAGTCATTATAAAATAATAGCGTCACTAAAGAGATTAAGCCGTTATAGTTTTGTTTATATTGTTTATATTTTAAATAAAAGAACATAGTTTAAAGTTTCAATAAGTCTTGCTTGTGACGGGCCGATCCGTCGCAAGCTTGCGACGGATCAAATCCCCCTCACAAAGAGCAAGTGGGAAGGCAAGTGGGGGGCTCCATTTGCACCTCACTTGCTCTCCACTTGCTCTTTGTGAGAGAGATTTGACCCGTCGCAAGCTTGCGACAGGGTTGGTCCGTCACAAATGAGAATTTGTGTTAAAGTCTAGTGAAAATTATATAATTTGATGAAAAGATTAATTTTAATGAAAAGATAACAATATAATAAAATCCATTATAATTATTAATTTCTTTGTTGACTTAATAGAATGAAATTATCTATAGTTTCCTCATTTATAAAGATGCTTTTTGAAGGTAAAATTTGTAAGCTCACTTATTCTTTTAGTAGATAGGAGATGTTACACCATCATAACTCTTCACCATCGACAGAATCAGTTCTTTGTGTTTTTCTTTTTTCTTTTTTATATCTCTTCCTTTAGTTAATTGTGTGTTGGTTTCCTCTTAGCTTGGTGTTAGCTTCGTAATTTTACTATGGTTGCTAAAGCAAAACAAAGTCAAACTTGCAGGTACAATATATAGTATTCCAGGTTTGATTTGGCAACATTCAATCGTCAGCGGTATTTTTCAACCGGTATCATATTGTTAGGCTATAAACTATGTTACAATTCATATCTTTAATCATTAATAGTTTTATGAAACATTATATTTATATACCGATGTTAAGTAATGGTTTTATTGTACAAATTTGCAGAAGCATGATCAGATATCGTCTTTCACATTTGCTAATTTTCGTATACTACTAACATGTTAGGAATAATGTGAATAGAGGATGAATATTATAGCAATGACATAATATTATAAATCCGAACTCATCCGGTACCAACATGAAATAATATAACCATAATTGAAATGAACTTGAGCAATAACACTAATCAAAATTTCTTTGATTTGTCCTTATCCTTCTTTTGTTAAATTAGTAATAATAGAACACTTTGGAATATAAAATAGTATAAAAATTGTACTCGGTATTTGATATATTAATTAGTATGTTCACTCCTCTTTGGACTCAAGTAATTCTTTTGTTAGGAAATTAATTCTTGCTTAGATACGTACAAGGTACAAAATTTAACGCATAGTTAACAAAAGATCTAAACATACATGCTACTTTGCTTCATGTGCTAATACTACAAAGTATTATACTAATACGGTAATTTTTTCTATAAAAATTGGATGCGTATATGTTAATTGATGAAAACAGGTCATATTATAGAATATATTACAAATGACATGTATTGATGTATGTTTGTAGACAATATTAAAGATATATATTATACGCTGGAACAATTTTAAAATGAGCTTACTTATTAGATTTAAAATGGATCACAGTTTTGTTAGTCATAGTTTATAACAATTTTAAGAAGAGTACAGTCGGTGTAGGGCCTTAGTTATGTTGGGACTCTTGAGAGGAGACCTGACCCCTTGGTAATTTAAGCTTATATACATTTCAATGAATAAATGATTACTCGGTCTCTCGCTCTCAACTCGATGGTTGAGTGTAAGTATTCACATGTTCGATTAACTGTTAAACTCTTGGCCCCCTCAAATTTTTTTTCAAGATCCGTCACTGATCACAAATACTTTTCTATAAGCTAATTAATCTATATTTACTATTAATAACTTACACGATTGTTTGCCATGATCCACCATTGAGTGAATTTATGTCCAATGTATGTTGGGTTGTTTCAGATCAACATAAGGTTAAGGCATGTCCCTTTATTCCGAGGGTGGGGATTGGAGAATGCTAATTGAAGAGGCAAGGGGTGACTAAATTCTTTATATGAGTTTGTTTTAAAGCATTTTCTTTTCTTAATTATTGTTTTTTTAAGTTGCCGAAAAAACTATTTGTTTTTTAGCATGCAATGCAAATAATTCAAGTGTTGCATGCAACTGATAAAATCTTAGCTTATTCCTACTACATAATTACCTTAACTTTTGATCATTCATTTTGTTTTTTTTTTTAGGATATTTGTTGAATCATACTGCAAATTAGTTCTTATTTGTTTAATCACACACATTCTCATTTGTGACAGGCATACCCATCACAAGCTTGTGATGGGTCAAGTAATATCGAATGGGTAGAAAAAAGACAAATCATTTGTGATTCTCTAGGCTTGTCTTATCTACCTAAGTGGAAGATACTTAGCCCGTTGGAAAATACGTCACAAGGGAGACATACTGCTGAAGTAATTGTAAAATTTGAATAAAGGATGTGGATGGGAATTGCAAACTGAATAGCAATATACAATGAATTTGTTAGTAGTAATATTACAATTATACCTCAACTTTAGATAAATATTATACCATATTCCAAAGTTGCAACCTTAATATATCGAATATGGTTAAAATAGAAGGTAAAACATTTTATCAATATAATTTTCTTAGAAATTATATTTTATTATAGTGATAAGAACGATTTCCATTAACTTAAGCGAGAGTGAAAGAATGCTGCTTAATTTTATTAAATAAAAGAATACCCTTTCAATTAAAAGTCGAATTAATATCAAATTTAACACTTCGGCCCTGCCTTGCTTGAAAAGTGGAACCAGTTTACCGATTCGATAGACATAGACGAGTCCTTGTGATAAAATTTGATTGTTTTATTAGGATATAAATTAATTAAGTGAAAATTTAGTTTATGTCAATATTATATATATTGTTAAAAGTCAATACGTTAAGGGTTAAATTTCATACGTACTTACTAAAAGTCCATAAACCTTAATTAGACTCCTCTAATTAGTTACTAAATTACTTGTTAATTTGGTATTTAATAATCTATGTAACATGCATGCAAATATAAAGACATTTATATAAAAGAAGAAATTTCCTCACATTGATATGGAAATAAAAAGGGCACAATAAGAACTCCTTCTTGTTGTTCTTGAGCTATTAATATGGATGAACAAGAATAATCTCCAAACTAGAAGACCTCCTTCAAGTTGCACCAAGATGACACCAAATAATCTACCCTTATTATTAACTAGATAATAAGATAGATATTAT
Source organism: Heliosperma pusillum (assembly GCA_022085475.1). Taxonomy (NCBI): domain Eukaryota; kingdom Viridiplantae; phylum Streptophyta; class Magnoliopsida; order Caryophyllales; family Caryophyllaceae; genus Heliosperma; species Heliosperma pusillum. The sequence continues at coordinate 727 of JAIUZE010009611.1, read as the reverse complement.
ACTAGTAATATTAGAATATATTACTACACTAGTAATACTTAGTAAATATTAGTATTATGAGAGTTTTAGTGAGAAGAAAGGTTTTTGAGAGATGTAGAAAAAACAAGCAAGAATTGAACAAATAAAATGAACAACCATATTGCTCTTTAATAGGCAATATGGCCGGTCATGGTGAGCCAAAAATGGCTCTTATTTTGCTTATTTTAATCACATGCAAAGTGGTAGAGTATAGTGTTGAATGAAATGATTTTAGGTTACTATTCATGTCATAATCACATGTGACTTGTGAGCATGAACAAAAGCAACCATCATCACCTTACCAACACTACTCTAACCGGCCATGTGAGGCCTAATTTGCTCCATTTTGATTTTTGATATTTGTCCCACAAATACTTATTAATCATATGCTTAATTATCTTGTATAATTAAGTGTTAATTTGATCATATAACAATTATATGACACAAATAAAAGAATAATATGTACTTAACATTTGAAGTAATATTTTCCCATTATATCCATATATAATGGGTCCCACAATGCTTAATTAATTTATTTTACAACTCCTTGTAAATATAATTAACTAATTACCTCTATCTCAAAACTCAACTAATTTAGTAATTTAACGATTAATTACTAAGTTAAATCTTATTTAATCGTATTAAAATAAGATATAAATTTATTAGTCAATTATCGCATAATTGAAAAATAAGCTTAATCGAATTTGAG
>JAIUZE010009610.1:0-23589 GCA_022085475.1 Heliosperma pusillum | reverse complement strand
AATAGTGCAAGGTCTTGCAATTATGAGGAAATCTTTGCACCGTTAGTAATGCTGCGGTGTCCATTCGGATAATCGTAGCGATTGCCGCTTTTCATGACTATGCAATTTGGCAAATGGACGTGAAAACCGCCTTCTTAAACGGTTATTTGGAGGAGGAGGTGTACATGGTACAACCCGAAGGTTTCATTGATCCTAAAAATCCTAAGAAGGTATGCAAGCTTAAGCGTTCCATTTATGGACTTAAGCAAGCTTCTCGGAGTTGGAATCATAGTTTCGACCAGGTGATAAAAGAGAATGGATTTACTCGATCGGTCGAGGAACCATGCTTATATATCAAGTCGAGTGGGAGCAAGATTGTCTTACTAATATTGTATGTTGATGACATACTCTTGATTGGGAATGACCGACTTATCTATAACTTGTAAAAGTTTGGTTAAAGAACCATTTCCAGATGAAAGATCTGGGTGAAGTACAAAGAATTTTGGGGATCCGTATCTACAGAGATAGATCACGACGGATGTTATCCCTCCGTCAGGAGTCTTATATAGATAAGATTCTTGAGAGGTTCAGCATGACCAACTCCAAGAAGGGGAACCTTCCAATGGTCTCTGGGATGCAGTTGAGTAAAGCTCAAGCACCAAAGACATCGGACGAGGTCGAGCGCATGAGTCGGATTCCTTATGCATCAGCTATAGGATCGATCATGTATGCCATGATATGCACACGTCCAGACGTGGCATATGCATTGAGTATGACAAGTCGATACCAAGGCAATCCAGGTGAAATACACTGGATGGCTGTTAAGAATATCCTTAAGTACCTACGGAGGACTAAGGATTGGGTATTGACTTATGGAGGTGACACTGAGCTATGCGCAATCGGTTACGCAGATGCTAGCTTCCAAACGGATCGAGATGACTCGAAATCTCAGTCTGGATTCGTTTTTACTCTTAATGGCGCTGCGGTCAGCTGGAAAAGCTCCAAACAAATTATAGCAGATTCTACGACTGAGTCCATTGAGATATGATAAGCATGAAGGGCACGTTATTTCCATGGGAATCAAACGTGTTCCTGAGTTGTATTAGTTGTTTTGTATGGATTAGACACCTGTATCTTTTTCATAAAAACTATCTATAAAATCATCGTTTTGTTTATATTTTGTTTTTCATGTGGGTTGTACTGACAACATTGAACACCACAAAGTGAACTGAATTACATTATATTTGTTTTGGTCCGTAATCGCCTACATGAGCTGATAACTCTGGCAATTATTCTGTGCAGTCGATTGATGGTGGGTTCAACGAGCCATAAGTCAAACAGTTGACTGATCGATCACATATGCGAGTTATAATGATACCTCGCAGGACAATTTTGTGACAACGTTATGGAGTCCTAAATGTTTCGGAACATTAGGTGCCAGGTCATGGATAGGACATCCATAGTGTTCCTAGAGTCGATTCTTTTGACTATCGACTGTCTCTTGAGATAAAGGCAGTTTTTGGGTGACTTTGGTTTCTTTCTCATGGTCGACCGTAACAGGAGGCTAAGTAGATTTTCACTGGGTCATTTCATACTGCGCTTGTATCTGCAAGATTCGAGTTGAAGAAAATATCCAACCTTTATCAGGATATGAAATTTCTCAGGGCCACTCGAGGAGCTGTAACTGAAATGCATGGCCATGCTCGAATAAGATTCGTTTATCAGTTAAGTTACTCTCTAGTCGAGGAAACCACTCTTGATACTGATCACTTGTAAACTACGACCTTTGTGAATACGGACTTTGCAAATTGGTTTACATTGAGTGGGAGAAATTTATTATGGATATGAGAATCGGTTATCGCACATACACTTGTACGGACAAGTGGGAGATTGTTGGAGCCAGTGTCCTCCACAGTTAGTGCAATAACATAAACAAATCTCTGTAGGTTCACAGGGTATACTTTGTATAATAATCAGTTGATTAACGTTTATCAATAACGGTTGGCTTGCTAGATAAGTTTGACGTTATTGTCATACAGATGGCGGTGATCAACTGGTCCCTAAAAGTCACACCTATAGGATGTGTTTGAGAGATGTGATTGTTTGAGAAAATAATCATATTGATACCCTATTATATGACTAAAAGGTTAGTCGGTGTTTTTTGACTAAAAGGTTAGTCAATGTGATTATGACAGATTATTTAATAATGATTAAATAAAGTTAGCTGAGACGAATTAACTGTAATTCGTATATTGTTGTATAATGTAAGCTAATTAAACATAAACTGTTATAATTAATTGGCAAATTATAAATATACGGATATTTATAATTAATGATGTAATATAATGTCGGTCCATGTAAAAATGACGATTATAATATACTACATTATATTGAAAGCTAAAATGACCAAAAACGAAAGTATCCGGATACACTCGGTTTTTAGTCAATGGGTAGTTATTTTTGAGGAGACTAAATCTCCTCATATAAAACCCAAAGGTGCCGTGAGAAGGAAGAGGTGAAGGGAATAGAAAATTCCAAAAATCTAATTTTCTATTCTCACATACTACTGCCTCCATCATACACACACTGACAAAAGTTAACAGTAACTTTTGACAAAACACAAAAACCTCCTTCTCAACAGTGAGATCGTGTAAGCGGTTTACTTTCTAGCAAAAGGAAAGGGTATTTCTCAAAGCATCTTGGGTGCAACGATTAGGAGGATATCTACTTTGATATCTCTGTTCTTTACGCCAATTGCTAGGACCGGAGGTTGATTTCTAAATCTATACTCTTATTATTGTTTTCGTTTATGACTAGTATAATCAAGTTATTACTATTTCGTTATAATCCTATAATATTGTATTGTGGTAATACCGATTTCCCACAGTTGGAGCCAGTGTCCTCCACAGTTAGTGCAATAACATAAATAAATCTCTATAGGTTCACATGGTATACTTTGTATTGTAATCAGTTGATTAACGTTTATCGATAACGGTTGGCTTGCTAGATAAGTTTGACGTTATTGTCATACAGATGGCGGTGATCAACTGGTCCCTAAAAGTCACACCTAAAGGATGTGATTGAGAGATGTGATTATTTGAGAAAATAATCATATTGATGCCTGATTAAATGACTAAAAGGTTAGTCGGTGTTTTTGACTAAAAGGTTAGTCAATGTGATGATGATATAATTATTTAATAACGATTAAATAATGTTAGCTAAGACGAATTAACTGTAATTCGTAATTAAATATAAAATGTTATATTTAGTTGTAGTATATAATGTGAGCTTAAACGAATTAAAATGTTAATTCGTAATTAAACATAAACCGTTATATTTAATTAGAAGGATTATAAATATACCGATATTTATAATTGAAGTATATATTATACGATTGTCATAATAATTGTTATGTTAATATATCCACTGCAAAATGTTGTAATGGACCTTATTAATGTATGACAACATATTAGATAAATATAATATGTATAACATTATATTAAATGGAAGCTAATATAACCGAAAAAGAGTCCAGATTACTCTGAGGAATTTCGGTCAAAATGGTAACAAAATAAGAGAAAAATATCCCTTATTTTTCTCCTATTTTGAGCCGTGTGATAGGTGAGTATATGGGAGGAGTTTTACTCATTCTAACTCTCTAATTGAATCATCATTAATTCACATCACAAAAAAAAAGATACAGACTCTTTTTCTCTCTAAATTTTCTAGCAAATACAAGGGCATTTCTCGATCAATCTTGGGTGTGACGATTAGGAGGATATCTCCTTTGATATCTGTTCTTAGGCCTTTTGCTAGGACTAAAGGTTATTCCTAATCCCTTTGTTTATTATGCAATTTCGTTTATGACCCGTTAATCATATAAATCATAATTTCATTATAATCCTGTAAGATTAAAGGGATGTATACGGATATATTCCCACATTATAACCTTCTCATTCTTCTATAAATAGAGAACTCACTTCACCCATTTCCTCCAAGACTTGACGAAATCCTTCAAAGTTTTCAAAAGTCACAGACATGACAATTGTGCCTTAAGTATTGTACTTTCTTATCTAGAATAGTTAGATCTAAATTGATTCACCTTCAGTTCTTTTTATAAGAACAAGTAAGGAAATTTGATCTTGTAACTTTCTTAGATAGAGAGTCGAGTTTGAGACGTAGTAGTGTTAAGCTCATTCCGCAATCAGAGTAGGTTGTTGGTCCTCTTTATTCTAAGGGTATTAAGTAGTCGGAGTAGATCACTTAATTAAACAATAAAAAAAAGATTGGACGTAGGCCCTTAGAGCGTTGGCCGTGTTGGAGTAGGTGTCCTCCACAATAGTGCGCCACATAATAAATCTCATTAAGAAATATAATTGGGATATTTATTGACTATATATTTATGATTAGTCAGTTGATTAACGTAAATCAATAACGGTTGGCTGACTACCGTTTGACGTTATTGTCGTATGACGGCGGTGATCAACTGATCCCTTTCGGTCACACCTATAGGATAAGACCCAAATAGTAACTAATTATTTGTATATGATACAGTTGATTAGTCCATTACATATATTTGATATGTACGAGAGTTAATCATTAGAAAATGAGTCAGAAACTCAAATTCGATTAAGCTTATTTTTCAATTATGTAATAAATGACTAATAATTTTATATCTTATTTTAATATGATTAAATAAGATCTAACTTGGTAATTAATCGTTAAATTACTAAATTAGTTGAGGTTTTGAGATAGAGGTAATTAGTTAATTATATTTACAAGGAGTTGTAAAATAAATTAACTAAGCATTGTAGGGCTCATTATATATTGATATAATGGTAAAATATCACTTAATATTAAGTACATATTGTTTATTAATTTGTGTCATATAATTGTTATATGATCAAATTAACACTTAATTATATAAGATAATTAAACATATGATTAATAAGTATTTGTGGGACAAATATCAAATATCAAAATGGACCATATTGAGCCAAATATGGCCGGTCATGGTAGTAGTAGTAGTGATGATAATGGTTCTTGTTTATGCAAACAAGCAACCTTATGATAATGACATATCTTGCATTCCAAAATCATTATATACACTACCACACTCTACTACATTGCATGTGAATAAAATAACAAAAATAAGAGGCCATTTGGACACATGAGGTCCGGCGAAAATGGCTATAAAATGGACAATAGTTGTTCATTTTTCACTACTTGATTTTGTGCTTAATTCACATATCTCTCTAAAAATCATCTTTTCACTAAAACTCTCACAACACTAATATTTACTAAGTATTACTAGAGTAGTAATATATACGAATATTAGTAGTATAATATCTATCTTATTATCTAGTTAATAATAAGGTTAGATTATTTGGTTAATCTTGGGTGCAACTTGAAGGAGGTCTTCTTATTTGAAGATTGTTGGAGGATATTTTCCTACATTAGCTCAAGAACAATAAGAAGGAGTTCTTATTGTGCCCATATTATTTCCATATCAATGTGAGAAAATTTCTACTTGTCTTTATAATGTCTTTATATTTGCATGCATGTTACATAGATCATTAAACACTAAATTAACAAGTAATTTATTAACTATTTAAAGGAGTCTAATTAAAGTCTATGGACTTTCAGGCCGAACCAATTCAAAATTCGCTTTGTTGATCTCCATCATATTTATTTCCGTTGCAACTTTCATTTACTTGTTTATCTCGTTATTTCAAAGCAATAGTCCTGAATACTTTAACAGCACTTGCTAACACAACAAGTAACAGTAAGATCAACTGTTACATTAAATTTACAACACTTCCTTAGTTATTGTGATACACTTTTAATACAACAATTTACTTGATGTACCAAATTAACTCTTTGCTTAATGATCAACCGTCTTTAATATATAAAGACTAAGTTGAAAATTTAAAAGTAGTACCTAATTTAACCCCCTCCCCCTCTTAGTTTCTTGGAGTCCAAACCCTTCAATTGGAATAAGAGCCGACGGTTCGGCTTGGGAAGGTGCGATATGGTGATGGTGCTCGAGATGATGCGGAGTAGCGTCGTGGTTGCGGAGTAGCATCACCGCTGACTCTCACCATTGGTTGACCAGATATGCAGAGTAGTATCGTGCTGAGTAGCCTAGTTGGCCCGATACGGGGTTGTGTCGGGTGCGGAGTAGCATCAAGTGGCGGGAAGTTTCAGCGCACACACATGTAAAAGAGGGAGATTGTTAAGATCTCTTCCCATATGTGTATGAGGGGTATTATCTCACATTGGTAGAATATGAGTGAATAGAGTAGTTTATAAGTAAATGAGTTACTCTTTCTATCAACAATTGATTTTAGGATTGAACATCAGTTACTTGTGGAAGAGTCTTATGGACCTTTTTATAAACGAGGTGTGAAATACTCAACACATAATTTGTTAGAACTATGTTAATAGTTGGTCACATTATCAATTTGTTGATGTCTAATAATTTTTTTTTTTTTTTTGACAGATGTAAATGATAACGTTTTACAATTTAGAAGCTCTAGCTGCTAGTGCATGAGCCAATTTATTACAGGATCTCGGAACGAAACAAATGCATAGACAATGAAAAGACATACTAATAGAACCAATTTCTTCAATAATGATCTTGTTCCTGAAATCTGGTCTCGAAAGCTTTAGGATTTGAGAGATAGCCCTTAAACAATCCGATAAAATAATCACATGGAGAAACCCATTGGAAATAGCCCATTTCATTCCCTCTTTAATAGCCTGAATTTCTGCCTGTTCCGAGGTTTGGGCTAACACATGACCCTTAAAGCAAGAGACAAAATCGCCATCAAACCTTTTAAGCACCCAACCAAATCCAGCATCAAAAGAAGGCTTCCAAGCCGCATCAACAAATAGTCTATCCAACTGACAATCAGAACCTATCCCAATAAGATTAAAAATAGTCCCACTTTTTATCTTAGACTCCTCCATATCATTATTTTGAAGATAGTGCCACTCTACCCTACTTGCACGCCCTTTTTGAGTAGTACTTTCCAGAGCCGAAGCAAGAAGATTTTCGTAGAGGAAGATAGCATTATCTAAATCCCAGGAATTTTTAAATAATGCATTATTCCGGGTGACCCAAATAGACCAGATAGTCGAAAGAAAGGATAAAACTCTGAAGTCCTTCTCTTCACATTTTGACAGGAAACGGATCCAGTTAATAATCCACTCACGAAAATCAATTCCACCATCCAGCTCTGATCGAATACCCAATTTACTACCTGCCCACATTCTTTTGGCAAAGTGACAATCTCTAAAAATATGGGCCGCAGTTTCAATGAATTGGTCATCACAAAAAAAACAACAATTATGAATACCAATACCTCTTCTCTCAAATTCACTCCCAACCGCTAAAGAATTAGTAATAATCTTCCATATCAGAATTGTCCAAGACTTAGGACCTGGGAGCCTCCATAAGTATTTTTTAATGAACAGACGGATACCTGTAGAAATTCTGGTTTTATCTTTAAGAGAAGCAGACCTATTCCAATTTGAATTCAGAGATTTAGAATAACCACTTTTAACAGTGAAATCACCGTGAGGTGTCAATCTCCAGTAAGCAACATCTTCCTTAGTCGATTGGCTCAATGGAATAGCAAGGACTTTAAAGGCCGATGAAGGGCAGAAAAGAGCGATTATCATGTTTTGATTCCAACCGAAAGAAGAGTTAATTAAGTTTGTTATCTTCAGATCAGCAAGCGAAGGATAACCATTAAGAAGGCTAGGATGAGCTGGCAGAGGATAATCTCCATCAACCCATTTAAAATGCCACACATTTAACTCTGAGAAAGGACCCACTTGCCAAACGACATCATCATCAAAAGTTTCTAATCCCCACAAAATACCTTTACCAATCCAATTAACAGATTTAGGGGCACTCCAATTACATGAGGCATTATTCATAATCATACCAGGTTTAAACTTGTCCAAGTTATATTTCAAGCCAATGGTACGTCTAATCAGTGAAGAAGATGACTGAAGAATATTCCATCCAGTTTTAGCAAGAAGAGCCTTATTAAAACATGAGACATTACGAATTCCAAGCCCACCCATACCTTTAGGTTGATTGAGGAATAACTTACTACACCAACTGATACCCTGCGATCTTTTCAGTCCCTTCCACCAAAAATGTGACAAAAGAGAATCAATTCTTGAGGCCACACTTACCGGCAATTTGAAAACCGATAGAATAAAAGTTGAAAGAGAAGAAAGGATTGAAGAGATCAAAGTGAGTCTACCAGCTTGAGAGAGTAGTATTCCATTCCAAGATGATATTCTTCTAGAAATATTATCTATTAAGTATCTAAAAATATCCTTTTTTGATTTACTTCTGTCAATTCCAATATCTGTTGGAGCTCCCAAATATTTTCCCATTGAAGAGGAACCATTAACATTGAAGATCTCGTAACAATCCCTAGCAAATGATAAAGTTGTATTAGGACTAACAAGAATTGCAGACTTATTCTTATTAATCATCTGTCCTGAGGCCTTGCAATATTGATCAATTATTTTATTCAAATCTCGGCAAGAATTAGAATTTCCTTCGATGAAAAAAATAGAATCATCTGCAAATAAAAGATGGGAGATAGCTTCCGATCTTCTGGACATCTTAATACCTTTAAAAAGGCCATTAGCTTCAGCACGAGCAATATTCTGAGATAGAATTTCAGTACAAATTACAAAAATATACGGAGATAAAGGATCCCCTTGTCTTAACCCACCCTTAGGAATTATCCTTTTAGATGGAACCCCATTCACAAGAATCTCGTACGAAACAGAAGAAATGCATTTCATAATGAGAGAGATAAATCTCGGCGGAAATCCTAAAGAATAAAGGGAGCCTTGAATAAAATTCCAACTCATCCGATCATAAGCCTTACTCATGTCAGCCTTAAAGGCCATTCTTTGCCTTTTTCTTTTTGCAGAACTTGTAATAGTATGGAATAATTCATTTGCAATCAGAATATTATCAGTAATAATCCTTCCAGAGATGAAAGCATTCTGGAATTCTCCCACCACCTTCCCAATAATTTTTTTCATCCTATTCGTAATGCACTTTGTAATAATCTTCATGATATTATTACAAAGACTAATAGGTCTAAAATGTTCTACCAATTCTGGGGAAGAAATTTTCGGGATTAAAGTCATGAAGGTTCTATTCAGCTCCTTCAGAATTTGATTACCATTAAGGATACTCAGGACAGCTGAAGTGACGTCGTTTTTAATAAAATGCCAACATTTCTGATAGAAAATAGCAGGGATTCCATCAGGACCAGGAGACTTTAAAGGGCCAAGTTGGAACACAGCTGTACGCACCTCTTTAGAAGTAAAAGACTTAGATAAATAATCACAGTCATCCTGGTTCAGCTTTGACGAAATACCACTAAAGGTAGAGAACTCTTCAGTCATGAAGACATCAAAGGGCAAACTATCACTACTAGCTTGGAACAAGTCAGCATAGAAGGAATCAAACGAATTTCGGATAATCACTTCATCGAAGCACCATTGTCCCTGTTCCATGATCAGACCCTTAATGAAGTTCCTTCCAGATCTCCCCTTTACATAATTAAAGAAATATTTTGAACATGAATCCCCATCTTTAATCCATTTAATTTTAGCACGTTGCTTCCAGTAAATACCAATAGACGCTGCAAATTCTCTAACCTTTGAGTCCATTGAAAGGAAATAAGAAATATCACCATTATTTGTACCTAAATCGATTCCTTTTTCCAGTTCTTTATCAAAATCAGTCCATTTACAGTTCCATTCAGACTTCTTAGATAAAGTCCATCTGAGCTCTGGACAGTTTTCGCACTAGACCATAGGCGGAAGAACCATATACTGGTAACTTCCAATCCCTTTGGACCTGAATCAAACATTCTTTAAATTCCAAGCTCCCTGCTTCAATTTTATAAGGTCTTCCTTTTTTAGAGAGTAATAAATCAGAATAAAAAATAATAGGGCCATGATCTGAGATCTGAATTGGCAAGTGAAGAACTCCCGAATTAGGAAATAAGCTGTTCCAATCCCATGATCCGAAGGCTTTGTCTAATAATTGCATCCATCCTACTTGTGTATAAATACCGATGGAATCAGTTGTAATTATTCATCTAATCAGATTCCATTTTATTTAGCTCGTCTGCTTTTCTTGTCAAGCTTCATTATTGGAGAAGTCCTAGTTCTTTTGAGTAAAGTAAAGCAAATTATAAATAAATGCATAAAATACCATATAAGAAATGAAATAGTGATTACCACTTAAACTAAGTTTTGTTGGTAGCAAGAATATAGTAAGTAAAAACCTGGGTAAATACTTGATGAAGTAAGTAAATTATGCCGTATGAAATGGTGTGCCTAGAATGAATGGTTGATAGTTGGAATTGTATTCCTGTCGTTATTCTCCTCCTACTATATTTCGCTTATTATCTTATTATTACTCCTTTCGCCATGACTTGACTTTACTCTTCTTTTCTTCTTTTCTTCTTTTCTTTACTCTCTCTATCTCTCTCATCATCAACATCCATGGCTTCCTCAATTCATCAAGGTAACTTCATTTCTATACTCAAACCCATCATTTAATTTTTACTCTTTCATTTACCTACTTATTTCTATCTGTTTTTTTGCACCTAGATACTTGACCTATGTTTGCTAAGTCTTACATAAGACTACTTATCAGCTTTGTGATTTGATCACTACTTTTAGAAACTCAGATTCATTTGTTATGTGAAATCAGCTCAGAATCTTTACTTTTCATCAACATGATTAGTATGTTTCCTAGTTGTTTCATGTGTGTTAATATGTTGTCTAACTATGATTCGTATATTTCCATTTGAGATTATAATTAATCGGAGTTCAGCACACCTTACTTAGCTCCAATTTCAGGCATCAGATCATGTTGAGTCAATTCGTGTCGAAACTTATTAGCTTGTCTACCCATTTTCGACAATATTGGCTGAAACAATTTTTTTCTTAGAGACACTGTCTAACAACTCATTTATTCACCTCTGAAATATTGAGTGATATATTCACATGAATGTTGGGTCCTTTGAACCCGTGTTTAACATTCTTTTTACTGCAACTGAAGGGTCGTTTGGTTGGAGCTTTTGGAATGGATTGGAATGGATTCAATCCATTCCAATGTTTGGTTGGAGCATTTTGGAATGGAGTTAGATACCTAATGGATTCTAACTCCATTTCAACCCCTAGTAATCCCATACCCACTTCTCCCCCCAAGTTTCTAAATCCATTCCACCCAACACACTATTATTTCTCATTCCTAGATTGAACCAAACAACTATAAACATGTATGAGATTCTAACTCCATACCTCTTTGGAGTTAGAATCCATTCCAATCCATTCCGAATGTTTGAACCAAACGACCCCAGTAGATTGCTTGAAGAATAATGTTTGATTGATAAGCTAGTTCACTGATATGTTCACTCTTGCAGTTGAGGAACAAGATTTGGAGATAGGTCATATCTCACCTTGTTCAAATCTAACTGCCACAGAGTCTTCCCCTTCTCCATCACCGTCTGTCGTATCAGCGCCGCCTTTGGTTCTCTCCAATTCTGGCAACCGCATTGATCAAGCGTCCACAAACCGAGCACCTACAGAGCCGTCCCCATCTCCATCACCAACTGCCACATCAGGCCCTGCATTGGTTCTCTCTAATTCTGGTAAGCGGATTGATCAAACAGGAAAGAAAAAGTATGTGAAGCAGGTGACAGGTCGTCACAACGACACCGAGCTACATTTGGCTGCTCAACGTGGTGATTTGGCAGCCGTAAAGCAGATTCTTGGCGGGGATATAAATTCACAGATTGGCGACAGTCTAAGTGGGACCGATTTTGAAGTAGAGGCGGCCGAGGTGAGGGCCTTGGTGGTGAATGAGAGTAATGAATTGGGAGAGACAGCACTTTTTACTGCAGCTGAGAAGGGTCATCTGGATGTGGTTAAAGAGCTTCTAAAGTATGCCAATAGGGATACTCTTCTGCAGAAGAATCGATCTGGGTTTGATCCTTTGCATGTTGCTGCCAATCAAGGACACCTTGGTACCTACCTAAATCCTGGTTTTAGTGATTGGTTTGACCATAAAATAGTTAAATTTCGGCTTTTGTGTGATACAAGTGCTGTTGTTTGAATCTTAACTTGTGGAACAAGTGTCTACTATTTTCGTGTCTATATTGAACACCATTTTTTGTTGTGTCTTACAGAAAAGGCCTAAACGTGGCCTTATCCCATTTATTGACTGGTTTGGCCATATTTTGTTGAATTAGGCTATGTACATTCGTTGCCCCTTATCCCATTGTAACCCAAGGTACTTAGGTAATGTTCTTGTTGTTTTTATTGTGGGTCTTGTTTGCTATCGTTGTTGACCGATTAGCTCTGTCGTAGTTGCACAATATTTCTTCTTTGTATCTTGATCAAATGATTTGAATGTTCAGTATTTTCCAGCCCTTCTACTTGTTGGAAGTTGTTACTAAGTCTTCTCTTATGTACTTTTCTTTTAAGTGGGACTTTGGTACTAGGCAAACCTTTAGACCTTTACTCAGTTAACACTTTGTTTAAATGGACGGATTTGGAGGGAAAGGAAGGGGCAACTTCTTTTGTTTGGTTAGAAAATTGGAGTTGGGGATAAGTTTGAAAGCTGACGTCTGGTTTGTAGATCTTATCTTATGCATTGGCTTAAGGATATGAGACTGCCTCATTATGAGCTTATCATGATACCAATTCATTTTATAAAAATATATTTGATTTCTGTTTTAGTGCATTGATGAATATTATGTCGAAAGATTTTGGTGTACGTCAGTTCGCCGCACATCAGTTTAATATGAGACCATCTTTATGGGATTAATTACTGTTAAAAAGTTCTAGCATGCTACCGAGGTGATTTATTTGATCTGTTTCATTACAGAAATCGTCCGATTGTTGTTAGACCATGATCCTGGGCTCTTAAAAACAATCGGGCCATCAAATGCAACCCCTTTGATATCTGCAGCTACAAGGGGACACACAGACATAGTTATGGAACTTCTATCAAGGGATGGTAGCTTAGTGGATTCTATCAGGTCCAATGGGAAGAACGCACTTCATTTTGCTGTTCGTCAGGGCCATGTGAATATTGTGAGAGCATTGCTTGAAAAGGATCCATTATTAGCTAGGAAGACTGACAAGAAAGGCCAGACTGCATTGCACATGGCAGTGAAAGGAACTAGCGGTGATGTTGTGAGAGCACTTCTTGAGGCAGATGCAGCCATCGTCATGCGCACAGACAAGTTTGGTAACACGGCTTTGCATGTGGCTACCAGGAAGAAGCGAGCAGAGGTATTATCTCTTCCGACATTTTGTATTTCACCTATCTGTTTATGTATACTGGAGAGTGGGGACTAAGGGAAATTCTTAGGCACTCAGGTGTCAGGATAGAGTTTCCTAATCAATGTAAAATTTAAAATTGTATAAGCGAGGGAAGAGTTTCCTATAAATAAGGAATTAGCATCTAGGTAAAACGATTAGTTATACTATTGTGTAGGGCAGACTATGAGTCAGTGACGTGATTTACAATTATACAAAGGGTACTATGTCTCTGTGACATAATATACAAAAGGTACTATGACATGATATACCAAGGATTAGACCTGTCAAAAGGGTCGGCTGGGTCAGGTAATACAGATAGGTCGGGTTGAATGCGGCTTGAGCCGAATGCGGGTCGAGTCATTCAGGTCATGGGTTGGGGTACGGTGGTCCGACAAAATTTGAATGCTTCTTTTTTACTATTTTTTAGATCGAAAAAATATTTTTAAAAAAAAATTATAGCATATTTGATATTTAATATTAATATTTTAATCATATTCAACTCTTACATTAATTATATTGAAACAATTATAATAACTAAGTTATTTTAATTATTGTTTTATTATTAAAGTTTATGAAATTAAAAGAAGTGATTTTTTATTGTGTTTGTGATTTAAAAATACTAAAACTAATTATGTTCTAATTATTTTCAAATAATATATAAATATAAATATTCTAATAAAATTCTAGATTTATCTTTGACCCAACGGTACGACCCATTCGAGTTGGGTATCGACTCTAAACTGACGGGTCAATTTGTGTTTGGGTGGAATGGGTTGAAGGTCTGAGATTCTTGGATCTTGACCGTGGAAAAAACGGGTCGGCCCGGGGTTTTGACAGGTCTGCCGAGGATAACTAAGAATTTTGTTGGATACTAATGTCTTGCTTCTCTTCCCATATAATAGGCAAACTGAACATCTTATAGAGCATTTTTATTTAGTGCCTTCAGATTCTTAAGCCTCAAAATTATTGTGATGTTTGTCTAGGCTTTTGGCTTATGTGCTCTAGTTTAATTTATTATGTCAGTGTCTTCATAGTTGGTATAGTTGTATCCCAATAAGGTGCTTCTATGTAGCTAATTTTATGCAAAAGAACTCCGGAAAGCCTAACCGCCTAGGGATAGCAGATGATACAATGTATCTGAATACTTTCAAGAGTTTCAATCTACCTCAAGATGATGCTTATGGCCTAATGGGCAGATAATATCTTTTCTAATCTTAAAAAGAAAACGATGGAAACAAAAGAAATTGTAGAAGCTAATTTGGGATGACTGGAATCTTAGCTTGAGTAAAACTTAGTTGACTTCACCTGGTAAAGGATGTATGAATGTTACACTAAAGTGTCGTCTTCTTACGAAACAAGAAAACATAGGCTTAAAGAGCAGTTTATGATTTAAGCCCGTACTTGTGCTACCGAAGTGTAACCTAGAGTCCTAGACGGCTAGACCCCTGTCTTCTATGTATCTCCAGGGGCTAACTTTTATAATTTGACTGATTTGAGTTTAGTATTATCAAAGATGAAATTGAAATTTATATGTACTGTGCAGATCGTAAATGAGTTATTGATGCTTCCAGACATCAATGTTAATGCATTAAATAGCCAACACAAAACTCCTCTCGATATAGCTGAAGATCTTTCACTCTCACAAGAATCTGCAGAAATAAAGGATTGCCTTCTCCGAAATAATGCCCTCAAGGCTAATGAACTAAACCAGCCAAGGGATGAGTTGAGGAAAACTGTCAGCCAAATTAAAAAAGACGTACACCTTCAACTAGAACAAACCCGAAGAACAAATCAAAATGTCAGTGGAATTGCAAAAGAGCTCAGGAAGCTTCATCGAGAGGGAATAAACAATGCCACTAACTCGGTAACTGTGGTAGCCGTACTTTTTGCTACGGTCGCTTTTGCCGCCATTTTTACAGTCCCGGGAGGAGATGGTAGTGATGGGGTCGCTGTTGCCGCCACAACTGCTGCTTTCAAGATTTTCTTCATTTTCAATGCCATTGCGCTTTTTACATCTTTGGCGGTTGTGGTAGTGCAGATCACTCTGGTTAGAGGTGAGACTAAAGCAGAGAGAAGAGTAGTGGGAGTTATCAATAAGCTGATGTGGTTGGCTTCAGTTTGCACTTCGGCCGCATTCATGGCGTCTTCTTATATAGTAGTTGGTCGGAATCATAAGTGGGCCGCCACGCTCATTACAATTATTGGGGGTGTGATAATGGTTGGAGTTCTTAGCACAATGTCTTATTATGTGGTGAAATCTAAGCGAACGCGGTCTTTGAGGAAAAGAGACAGAAGCTCTAGAAGAAGTGGGTCTACTTCATTATATCACTCCGACTTCTCAAACTCAGAGCCTGATCGGTTTTATGCCCTCTAGCTTCAGTGCTTCATACTGTGTATACGAAGTTCAAATAATCTTCCAAAAAACTCTGTTGCACAAGTTCTCAAGGCTGATAACTTGTCATATTCCTCGGTTCTCTGTGACAATTGTTCAGTCAGGTACGTCGATGAACTATACTCAGACATTGGGTGCCCGTTTAGAAGTTGTAATCCGAGATGATGGACTCACAAAATTGCTAGATTGTATAATAAACTTAAAAATGTGAACCACATGTACCTGTGAGCTTTGCACTTGTGTGTGTGTTCAGAGCTCATGGAAAATGTCGTAAATAGTTTAGAGTTTTGAGAAATATGGTTTGGAACTGTAGACTCCTTAAGCATTAGCGCAGTATGCCTTGTTTTCGACTAGTAAAACTCACTTGTTCATAAATCATCATTCTAGTGCTTATATTACATCAAGGCCTCTTTTGGGGGGTTTATATTTTGATGGAACATCAAAATCAGCATATAACTTGATTATTCAACTTCTGAACAACTAAGTTTGAAGCAAATAAGTTCTAATTGGCATTTATAAAGCCATTAACACCTGAATTGAAGCTAATCCTCCTCTTGATAAGTAAGTTGAGATGAATTGGCACACAAAACTCACTCCCAAGTTGCTTACTATTGTAATGATTCTGCTAAATAATTAGATTCGACAATAATTATTAACAAATTAACTAAGTTGGCCAAACATGTAAGATATACATCAATCAAAACATAGACAAGACACTTAACCCTAAAAGGGATAAAAGAAGAAAGATTAGATGTCTCACAAAAAGATGACAACTTCACCTAACGAGGCCCGTTAGTATATATTCCGCTTCTGTATTATTGTATTCCTATATATACATTTGAAATTAATAAGAAAACGAAGTCGTTCTGTTATATCGTACTACATTTTTAACATGGTATCAAACGATCTAAACACACTCAAAATAAAAATCATAAACCCTAGTTCGTCTTCCGTTATGCCTGATTGTGAAGACAAAGTCACCAAAATTGAACCCACTTCCCCTTACAATGTCGGCCCTAATAACAAACCGGGAGACAAGATTACCTCCGTAAGTCTCACGATTAATAACTATGATGATTGGGCATATTCTGTTCGTACAGCCTTAAAGGCATATGGCTTCTTGAATGGCTCGATTAATGAGCCGCAGCCTCCGTGCACACCTGATGACTAGGAAACGGTTCAGTCTCTCCTTGTCGCTTGGCTCATGAATACCATTGATTCTGAGGTAAGATCTCTTCTCCCTAATTACGAGAATGCAAAACGTTTATGGGATGATCTCCATGAATGTTTTAGCATTATTGATGGTCCAAAATCCAACAACTTAAATCGGATCTCCAGGACTGCCGTCAGACCAAATCAATGAGCGTCGCCGTGTATTATGGCAAGTTGTGTCAGTTGTGGGATGAACTTGATAAGTATGAACCAATTATTACATGTAAATGCGATAATCAAGTTGGAAAACAACACAGTGACAGGAGTGACGGACCGTCTTCATAAATTTTTAATGGGTTTGTTG
This sequence comes from Heliosperma pusillum, assembly GCA_022085475.1. Taxonomy (NCBI): domain Eukaryota; kingdom Viridiplantae; phylum Streptophyta; class Magnoliopsida; order Caryophyllales; family Caryophyllaceae; genus Heliosperma; species Heliosperma pusillum. The sequence continues at coordinate 6,307 of JAIUZE010009610.1, read as the reverse complement.
ACTCCTTTGTATGGCTCGTTGCGGTCTGTTTTACTGTCCCAAACCCCTCTTCCCACCTTGCATCGTGCTTTTAATCTAATCTCCCAAGAAGAACGAGTTCGTGGTCTTAATCGCACCAACCCCACTACCACGGATGTCTCGTCCTTTCCTGCATGCTCGACCTCTAATACCAACTCCACCTTGCCTCGCCACCCCTCTCCATTGTCTCGTACTGAAAGGGAGAATTTACATTGTTCTCATTGCAAGTTTCTACCTTCTGATGAACTACCCGATTGGTGGTATGATTTAGAAGGTATCAAAAAGCCGCATAAGGCCAGTTCAAGTGGGGGGGGGGGGGGGTGTCAGGTTGAGAAGGGTTTGGGCGTGGTGGCAGTCGACAAGCTGGAGGTCGTAATTAAGGGACCAAGACCACCGACACAAATTCCAGTGGAGTTGATCGGGCCGCTGCCGAAGATGGTAATCTTCTAGATGGCGTGACAGTGTACGGAACACCAAAACATAGTTTTTCCGGTAACTGACTTATTGATATGAGATGCTCCCATCATGTGACGGGTAATTCCGCTCTTTTAAGTAATATGCAGCAGGTACCGAGTCGTGTCGTGGTTTAGCTGATGGCACACAGATAAGTGCGACTCATATGGGTCGTATTCGGCTTAATTTTGTACTTTTTCTGTAATTTGTTCTTTATGTTCCTCAGTTATAATGTAATTTGATATTAGCCTCGCAAGTACTCGATGCCCTTGATTATGAGATTGTCACTAATGCATATATTTGTCGTATACAAGACCGTCATACGAGAACGGTGACTGGAACGGGTGAGAGGTTGGACGGACTGTACTACTTGAGGCAAGAACCAAACATAGTCACGAGGACGGTTGCTGCAAGTTCGTCTACTGTTTTGTAGCATAATAGATTGGGTCATCCTTATGAGAAAATAGTTAAATTGCTTCCTTTTTTACGTAGTAGTAAAGACAATTTTCATAAACCGTGTGAGGTTTGTCACCGCTCTAAGCATGTTCGTAATAGTTTTCCGTTAAGTAATAATAAAAGTATTGCGCTTTTGAACTTATACATTGCAATCTTTGCGTTTCGTATGACCCGCCAACAACTAATGGTGCTCGATATTTCTTACGCTCGTGGATGATTTTTCTCGTGGCGTATGAATATATTTGTTAACTGCAAAAACAGAAGTGTATGACAGGTTTATGTCATTTGCTGCTATGGCTCAGTGACAATTTTCCGTCGTTCTAAAAATTGTTTGCAGTGATAACGGTGCTGAGTTCAACTGCCTTAAATCATATTTTGATCAACAAGGAATTATTTTTCACACTTCATGTGTAGGAACACCCCAACAAAACGGCCGTGTCGAGAGAAAGCACCAACATATTCTAAATATAGCCCGCGCCCTGCGCTTTAAGGCGGATCTACCCATTAAATTTTGGGGCGAATGTGCTCTAGCAGCTGCTCACTTAATTAATCGTACGCCGCCTGTTCTACTTGGAGTCATTACACCGTATGAATTTTTATTTCGGTCACCACCTCCGTTTGATCGCCTAAAAGTGTGGGTCATTATGTTTTGCGCACAACCAAAAAAGCAAACATGATAAGTTCGCCAGCCAAAGTCGGAAATGTGTATTTATGGGTTATTCGTCTAGAAAAAAGGGTTGGTATTTGTATGATTTGGACACACATGAATTTTTCTTGTCCCGGGATGTAACCAATTTCCTTTTAACAAAACTCTAATTACATCCTCTGCTAGTGACTCGGACGACTTTGTGGTTGACTGGGATTATACTGACACTAGTGAGCCGGTTAGTACAGCAGCTGGCAAACCCACCACTACCCCAGACGAGCAGCATCCCCCTGTTGTGGAGACGTGTGACAAGCTCCCCGGTGCAGAGGAAGAACAACCCACGGGTGATAAGGAAATGGGCCGTTGTCGACGACAAAACTCCCGTCCTCTTCTCTTCGTGACTATGTTGTTGGCTGCACTGCTCGTAGTACCCGTAGTTCTTCTACCGCCTCTCCTGTCACCGTATCCACACCGTCCTTATGTATGCCTTATCCCCTAGTTGTTTATATTATTAGTGATAAATTCTCTGCAGAGCACCGTGCTTTCTTGACATCTATTATGGAAAGTAAATAACCTCAAACGTTTAAAGAGGCAGTGTTAGATGAGGGATGGCGTAAGGCAATGAGAGTCAAAATTAATGCTCTTGTGAGAAATGATACGTGAGAATTGGTACCGCTTCCTCCGGGAAAGTGTAAGTCCTAGACCTATAATTAGACTCCTCTAATTAGTTCATTAAATTACATTAACTTAATGATTTAGGATCTAGTTATCATGCATGCAAATATAAAAGCATAAAATAAAAGATAAGACGAAAATATCCTTACATTGGAAATTTTCGGTTCAATATGGGCACAATAAGAACTCCTTCTTATTGTTCTTGAGCATGAAATTAATGGATGATCCTCCATAAAACAACCTCCAAAGTAGAAGGTCTCCCTCTTGTTGCACCCAAGATTAAACCCAAATGATCTTAGCTTATTATTAACTAGATAATAAGTAAGACATTATACTACTAATATTATTGTATTACTACACTAGTAATATGGTATGAATATTAGTTTGCATGTGAGTTTTAGAGAGTTTTTGAGATAGAAAGAGCAGTAAGGAAATAAGCATGAATCAAGTGTATGAAAATGAACAACAAAATACTCATTTTATGGCACTATGGCCGGCACATACAAGCCCCAAAATGGGCGATTTTCTTCTTATTTTATTCACATGCATAATAGTAGTGTATCGGATTGTATAATGATAATGATCATGTGTCATACATGTCATAATCATATGGTGGAGTGTGGAATTGATAGAGCAAAATAACTAGTGATTTTGTCTACACAAAACCGGTGCACATGAGTCCACAATGGACCATTTTGATTTTTGATATTTGTCCCACAAATACTTATTAATCATATGCTTAATTATCTTGTATAATTAAGTGTTAATTTGATCATATAACAATTATATGACACAAATTAATAAACAATATGTACTTAACTTTTAAGTGATATTTTACCATTATATCAATATATAATGGATCCCACAATGCCCAGTTAATTTATTTTACAACTCCTTGTAAATATAATTAACTAATTACCTCTATATCATAACCTCAACTAATTTAATGAATTAACGATTAATCACTAAATTAAATCTTATTTAATCGTATTAAAATAAGACGTAAAATTTATTCAGTCAGTTATCGTATAATTGACTAATAAACTTAAGTGGAATGAGTTCCTAACTCAATTTCCAATAAATAACTCTCGTAACTAAACGTACATATCAAATATATGTAATGCCCTAATTAAACTGTATCGTATACAAATAATTAGTATTCTATTTGGGTCTCATCCTATAGGTGTGACCTAAAGGGATCAGTTGATCACCGCCGTCATACGACAATAACGTCAAACTCTAGTCAGCCGAGCGTTACCGATTTACGTTAATCAACTGACGTGGAGTATCAAAATATACTAATCATGCCACTATATTCCAAATGAGATTTATTATATAAATGCACTATTGTGGAGGACACTTACTCTAACAGAAAGAAAGCACTTGGTAGCAAGTGGTTGTACAAAATTAAATACAAGTCTGACTCCACAATTGAGTGTTTGAAAGCACGCCTAGTTGTATTTGGAAACCATTAGAATGAAGGGGTTGACTATGATGAGACATTTTGTAATACTCTATGCGTGGGGTACCCGTGAAGAGATTCATCGATAGGCTTAAAATATGACTAGTGCTTCAAGGGATTGCAAGTACTACTCATATCAACAAAGTGCACTTTTTTTTTCTGGTTATCCATGCAAAAGAGCTCAAAAGTTAAGCGTGCTTGAGTGAGAGTAGTCTTAGGATGGGTAATCTCCTGGGAAGGTTCCCGGGATGCTAATTAGTGAGGAAAAAATGCGCTGGAAACGACATGTGTTGATCTGTGGGCCATGTACACAGCCTCGCAAGCTACCATGAGTGACCGCTCCTAACCTAGGGTTTGGGCCGGGGTGTTACACATTCGCCCCTATGGAGAAAATGAGTACCGTTCGTATGTTTCTCGCTGTAGCTGCTGCTCGAAATTGGATACTTCACCAAATGGATGTGCATAACGCTTTTCTGCATGGCGCTCTTGATAAAGAGGTGTATATGCGCTTAACACCCGGGTTCCATGCGTCCACTCGACTCCGTAAATCTTTATATAATTAAAGCATGCACCTCGTTGTTGGTTCGCAAAATTGGGTGCCGCACTGAAAGAATACGGTTTTAAGCAAAGCTACTCCGACTATTCCTTGTTTACACTTGTTTGTGGTGCAGTATGTATTAAGGTGCTCCTTTGGTATCGAGGTCGCTCGGAATGCCAATTGGGATTTTTCAGTGTCAGCGCACGTATGCATTGGATGTGGTTTCCGAAAGTGGCCACCTGGCTTGTCTTCGACCCCTATTAAACAAAATCACCAATTAGGGTACTCCACGAGTCCTTTATTTGGCGACTCAGGAGCCTTTCGTCAGCTGGTCGGACGGTTGGTTTACTTGTCTGTCAATCGCCCACATTTGAAGTATGTTGTTCACGTGCTTTCGCAATTTCTTGTTGCGCGTCGCATTGACCCGGGCAGGGAGTCTTACTTCGGGCTAACTCTTATTTGGCTCTAACCGGGTTGTGTGATTCTGACTGGGCCGCGTGCCCAACTACACGTCGTTCCCTTACAAGATTGGTCGTGTTTCTCGGTCCATCCATTGTGTCTTGGAAGACCAAGAAACAACCAACCGTGTCCCGTTCACAGCTAAAACTGAGCACCGTTCGTTAGCTGTGGTTACTTGCGAGATTAAATGGTTAAAAGGGCTCCTGTGTGATACTTGAGCGTGTCTATTTCCGCTGTTATACCTATTTCGTGCGATACTCAATCCGTGTTACATATTGCCAAAAATGTGGTGTTTCACAAACATACAAACCCCAATGACATTGACTGTCACTTCGTCCGTGACGCTATTCAATATGAACTTATCGCACCGTCATATGTCCCTAAAGATGTACACTTAGCTGATGTCTTCACTAAGGCGTTGGGGGTCTCTCAGTTTGTGTCATTGATTAGCAAGTTGGGCATAGACAATCCTTATGCTCCAACTTGAGAGGGGGTAACGAGGCCCGTGAGTATATATGTATCTAATGGGCCTAGGTTACTTCGCTTTCGTAATATTGTATTCCTATATATACGTTTGAGATTAATAAGAAAAGGAAGTCGTTCTGTTATATCATACTACATTCTTAACATCAGTGGATAAAATCACGATTGAAAGATTAGTTCTCCTCTATAATTAGTAGCACCTTTAAGATAATTTGGTTTTAACAAGTTCTAAATAAACTTCTAATGTTAGAACAATATGATAATCTAATCTACGGGTCTTATTTATGTAAATAGGCGCGGAACAAACAGAGGAAAGCGCAAGGTGCGTCCTTGGCGTTGATAGTTAAGAATACAAGCTTTCGACTCCAATAGGTAGAACCCTTGAATAGCTCCCTCCCTTTGAGGATGACTCTGTTTTCTTCTTGAAGGATAAGGGGAATAATGTGGAGAACCTAATGCAACTAAAGGATTCCTTTTGTCAAGCCTCAGGTCAAGTTATTAATGCTGATAAATCTGAATTTTATTTAGCCCAAGTACTGCGCTTAGGTCTGCTTAACGTAGCATTCGTACATTAAAGATTAAGCATAATAAGGGTTTAGGAAAATATCTTGGTAATGACTCGAGTCTAGGGAGCTCTAAAAAGGAGTTCTTTAGCATGATTATTGATAAGGTTAAAAACAGAATCTCTTCTTGTAATGCTATTTTTCTATCTCCAGCTGGAAGGCTTACATTGAGCAACTCTGTGCTCTTTACCCTCTCAAATTATGTCCTATCGGTATTCAAAATTCCGGTAAGTATGGCAAAAAAGATCAATTCTTTATTGTCACATTTTTGGTGGTCAGGGAGTAGATAAAATAAGACCATCCATTGGTGTAGCGAGAACGTTCTAAGCCTTCCAAAATTTGAAGGGGGTCATGGAATCAGGAAAATTCAATGTGTAAACCAGACACTTCTAGGTAAGTTGGCATGGCGAATACTACATGAGAAATCCTCAATTATTAGTCAAGTTTACCATGATAAAACAATTGTAACGGATTCCCAAAAAAGATCTTTTAGAACCCAAAATCAACCTAATATATCAGGGGGTGGGGGGGTGGGGGGGGGGGGGGGGGGGGAA
>JAIUZE010009609.1:0-21044 GCA_022085475.1 Heliosperma pusillum | reverse complement strand
GATACAATTTGTATAAACGATTTATTAAATTAAGTTTTGGTTTTGTATGATAGTGACATTCGCGGTTTGCTTTTAAAGTTTTTAAAAATCTCGTATTTCCATTGAAAAATCTATGTGTTTACTTTACTGCGAAATCGCGGGGTGTCACAATTGGTATCAAAGCTTAACGCTCCCGACGCACATTCGAGCACCCCAACCGTAAATAACTTGACCAATGAATAATGAATGAGAGATGGGTAGACTTAAGGACGTAAGGTGGTAGTCTTTAGTGTACTTGATGTTTCTTAGGTTCTAACTTGTTTGTTGATTTTGTTGAGTTATGCTACCCTTGTTTGTATCTACCATCTTGAGGTGGACCATGTGCTGGAAGGAAGAAGTATCCTTTGTCGAAGGTTGAAGATTGACGAGTCTATTTGAAGTGTATTTCTTCCTCATCGATGATTTCTCTTGTCCATAATGTATCTTGCTCTCTTCCTTCTATCTAGATGCTTCTTTATATTCTAACTTCCTTTCCCCTTGGAAATTACTCTTGTTACTTTCCTCCTTCTTACCCATTTGTACCCTCAACTTCCTCATGTGACCTTTTGTGGATACCATACCCTTTTGTATGTGGTATATTATACTTGTCGGAAGAATTTTAAACTTTGTGGGATGTTAGTGTTGGTTAGAATGAATTTGGGATTTGAGAAAAATGGTGTAGATCTAAGTTTACCCTATAGTGGTGATTGGTTGTGCAACAGGAGTTTCAAGCCAAGTCACACAGGGAACACAAGATCAAAGCCAGTCAGCCAAAGAGAGGACAAACAACCCTACAACAAACAATTCAATTCATGATACTACAACCATGGTTCAATACCAATTTCAAAGCCAGTCCATGCCCAAGCCAAGTCCAAACCTCCGCCCACAACCAACCTCAACTTACCTCAAGAGCTATGTCAATGCCTTATACAAGTCAAACCCCAATCACACAAACCAGAACAAGAGCAAAACAAGCAACAACCAACCCATCTGCCAGAAAGAAGCCAGACTGTACCAGTTGCCTTGGACAGGGTCCAAGGGTGACTATCATGCCTAAGAAACTTAAACCAAGGATCAGGCTTGATCCTAGGGAGGGTCTGCTAACTTTTTGTCCAGGGAACCTTCCTCAGAAAACGCCAGGAACACCATTTAATTCAAGCCACAAATCAAACAAGACCAGTTTTAACCTATCCTAGAGTAGTTTAGCTGTCACTATCAAGACTTCCTCTTTTGGCCAAGCAAGCTCGAGGGACTGCCTGGTGAATCTTTTGGATCAAACTTACTTCAGTTTGGCTCAAGAAACCAAGACTCAAGTCCGCTCTTCTACTAAAATAAAACAACAAGGAAGGCAACAAGGAAGATTGTACTTTGTCAAACTACTTTCTGTTTCTTTACTTTATTACTTTATGTCTGAACAATGTAGCTGTTTTTATGTCTTCTTTTGTAAGTCAATTGTGACCCTAGATGTCATGGACGAGTAGGATGTATCTTCATTGCCTATATAAGGCTTATTCCTAATGAATGAAAGACAGATTTGAAGTAAACACAAAACTGAAACCATTGTTTATGTTGATATCTCTTGGCTGTGTGCTTGAGAAAGCTTCCATTGCTGTGTTCTTGGAAGTGAGCTTAGACCCTTAGCTGAGTGCTGGGATCAAGGTTCAACCCTCACCCATTGGCTTTGTGCTTTGGTTAAGATTCTATCTCCTTCTTTCAGCATCCAGTCCAAACAAAAACAGAGCAATTTCCAAGTGTCTAACCTTAGTTCAATTTGTAATTGTTTTAGCTTGTTTTCTGAATAGTTTCATTGCAATTGGTTATCAGAACTTTGGTTTGTGAGTTCATTTACCTAACTACATTAAAAACACAAAATCAACCATGAGTGAAAGGGTTACACTTATGCTAATTTCCAAACAGACAAGGGATGATTGCAAGTCGCAATCATGGTACGTCTTTTGTCTGATTGGAGGAGCAGTAAGCTGGAAGAGTTCCAAGCAAAGCACCATAGCCGATTCTACAATAGAGGCTGAGTACATCGCAGCTTCAGAGGCTGCAAAAGAGACAGTTGGATTAAGAAGTTCATTACTAGGCTAGGTGTAGTTCCTAGCATTGCCAATGCAATGGATCTTTATTGTGACAACAATGGAGCCATTGCTCAAGCAAAGGAGCCTATATCACACAACAAATCCAGACACGTTCTCATTAAATATCACCTTATTCGAGAGTTTACCGAAAAAGCTGATATTTGAATTTGCAAAGTTCATACAGATGCAAATGTTGCAGACCCACTTACTAAACCCCTTGCGCGAGTGAAATATGATGGTCATACGGTCGCAATAGGAATCAAGCACATTGGTGAATGGTGCTAATTTATATAGTTTTGATTTATGTTTTGACATAACTGTAAAACTGTTATGATTCATTAAATAATTTTTTTTTTTTTCGTTCAGTCTTGGTTTAATTGAATGAAAGTCCAAAATAATATATGATTCAGCATAGGCAATCAAATAAGATTTGATTATTGAAATCCTATTGTAAAACTGATAGGTAGATTAATTTTGTCCTCTGATCACATCATTAAGTTGGGACATTAATGATAATTAAGTGATTAGTATATGTGACAACCCTCGCGAATGCGGAAATAAAACATAACAAGCATGTAATTTATATAGCGGAAAATACGATGTTTTTAAAACTTTTTACATGCAAATAGAAAGGTACGAGGAATGTCAATAATTACAAAACCAAAGTATAAAATACTACAAGAGCGTAGTCTCTCAAAATGTTATCCAACAACAAAGTTATTAGCAACTAGCTAAAAATCGTCTAGAGGTGTTTCATCCAGGCCAACGCCCGCTAGCTCACTACCAAACAAAAAATACCACAAGCAAAAAGCCATCCAATCAAGCAACCTGTTCATCCATGAAAAACATGAACGCCACAGTCAGTGGGGAGTAACTCCGGGTTCTCCCAGCCATATCATATTAAACGTACATAAACGGAAATACAAAAGTAGAAGCATGCGTATATAATATACATGTGAAATACGATAATAATAGATAGGCAATTCATTATATAAGGATATCGGTACATGAAGTACAAATCCGTAACCATCATATGATAGAAAGACTCGGGGAATACACTCTTAGGCAACCATATACTCACTAGGGCTTGCATCTCACCGTTAGCGGTATAAGTTTGATAAGATTGAGACTCGACAAACAAACCATACCAAGTCATCCAAAGATCACGAATAAACCAATCATATGATCATCCAACCAAACGTACAATACGTTGACGACATCTCTCACGGTAAATGACACGCGCTAGCACCGTGTCCCTGCAAGTATGATTAAAAGGCATCCACGGGATAAAACATTGCCCTGAACGCATACACGATGCTACATTTCGTATGTAGACTAATTTCCTCCTGGTAGGACGACGATATAAATACCTGGTCCTAGTCTAAACCTGGCCAGACTCTCGGAATAAACCATTTTTCGATTCGACAAGCGATGACATTTTGCATCCAAGACTCGGTCAATCATAGACGTCGAGTACCCCAAATTCGGTCAACCTTCACGAAAGAGGCGGAAAGAGCACAAGCCTCATAACAAGTGGTACGTTACATGCAATGACACCGCCTCGCAAGTATACAACATTTGACGGCCAGGTTCGATCAACGCAAAGCGTTCGCCTCCCAACAACGTCGTTATATGCCCACTAACACATGCAATCAAGCAGTAAGGATACACTCTCCGTTCCGACATTCCAGTCTTACGAACGTGGAGGTAGCCAAGGGAATGAGAGTACAAAGCACATAATAAATAGTGCTCATACCGTAACATTTGTAAAATCGACTCAAAGTGGGACATATCAAGAACCGTCACAAAACATGCGATACAAGCGAAGAGATTATCATATATTCGAAACATTAATATTTAAAGTCAACTTTTAGAGTCAAACCCGGAAGTCAACAAAAGTCAAAGTCAAACCCCGAGACCCAAGACCCGAGAAATGGGAGTGGGTTTCAAACAAATCATCAATGCAAAAAGACCAAGTCCAAAGGGTCAAGGAAGGTCAAGGCGGGACTAGAATTCAAAGGGTCAACGAAAGTCAAGGTGCTCAACAAAAGGGAAAAACTGGCAGCACGAAACGCTGTCAGCGCCAGGGAACGCTACCGGCGTCCCACGACGCTGCCAGCGTCCTGGTCTCAGGCACGAGTTCGTTCATTCTCCGTCTTGTAAAGCCATACAACAATCAACATTTATCATCACAAACCATCAATTCTCATATCAATTATCAACTAACAACAACCATCATCAACAACACAATTCCTATGATTTCTAAACTTATTCTAAATATGATTTCTAACGTAGAAAACACATAAAACACGTAAATGATATCGAGTAGCCCTTCACCGTTACCTTTTCGCGTCTTCAATCCGCGTCGATGTCCTCTTCTATCAAGAAGTAGTCTTTGTCGGGGTTTTGGAGGTCACCACCTACAATTAGATAATAAAAGATGAATATAATTCACCTTGAGAAAGACGGATAAATTGAAAAGCGAGAAAGACGGTAATTTTATTACCAATACGGATAGAGGACGATGAGAGGGAAAGAATAAGACGAACTTAGGTGAATTTGAGCGAGAAATGAATGAGTAGTGACGATTCTAAGGTGGATCAAATATAGAGGTTAGGGATTTGGGGTTTCCTTGGTGAGGAAGTAGATTGAATGTGAGGGAGTTAGGGTTATGAGGGAGTATATGAAGGAGTAAGTGGAAAACATAAGGGAAAAAGCCCATTACGCCTTAAGACGTAACTTACTCAAAATCTCGCGTAAAGTCCGAAAACGAACTCGGAAATTCTAAACTAGACACGGGAAATTTAATTCTAAACTAAAACTAAATTTCGCTGAAAAGTATCCGTATAATATTTTTACTATAAAAATAGGGTACATTTGCGGGTGTTACAATCACCCCACCTTTTAAAATGTTTCGCCCTCGAAACTTGAGCGAAAGTAAGATACCTTAATCGAATAGACTCGGATATTTACTACGCATAGAAGCTTCCGTTTCCCAAGTCTCTTCTTCGACATTAGCCCATCTCCACAAGATTTTCACTAAAGGAACCACTTTACTTCTCAACTTCTTATCCTTGCGATCTAGGATGCGGATCGGCTTCTCTTCAAAGGATAAATTCGGTTCTAGCTCGGGCATTTCAACTTGAAAGACATGGCTCGGATCACTAACGTACTTTCTCAATTGAGAAACATGGAATACATCATGAACCTTAGCCAAATTCGGGGCAAATCCAACTTGTAAGCAACGGCACCAATCCTTTTCACAATATCAAAGGGTCCAATGCATTTCGGGCTCAATTTACCCTTTACACCAAACCGTTTAACACCCTTCATTGGAGATACTTTCAAGAACACTTTATCCCCAACTTCAAATTCTAACAGTCTTCTTCGGATATCGGCATAAGACTTTTGTCGGTCTTGAGCGGCTTTCATTCTATCACGAATGACCTTCACATGATCAATGGTTTCAACAAGAACATCGGGACCTAAGTCACGAACATCACTCAATTGATTCCAACATATAGGACTTCGACATTTTCTTCCATAAAGAGCTTCATAAGGAGCCATCTTGATCGAGGCATGATAACTATTGTTGTAAGAAAACTCCACCAACGGTAGACTCTTTTCCCAACTAGATTGGAAGTCAAGTGCACAAGCCCTAAGCAAGTCTTCTAAAGTCTGAATAGTCCTCTCGGTCTGACCATCGGTAGCGGCATGAAATGCGGTACTCATCAACAATTTACTACCCATGGCTTCTTGTAAAGCCTTCCAAAATCTCGAACAAAACCTCGGATCTCGGTCGGATATAATCTCCTTGGGAACACCATGGTATCTAACAATCTCATCAACATAGGCTTTCGCTAGTCGATCTAAACTCCAAGTCTCTTTGATCGGAATGAATCTAGCACACTTGGTCAAACGATCAACAACAACCCAAACGGCATCTTTACTTCCAACGGTCCTTGGCAAAGCCATGACAAAATCCATAGAAATAGATTCCCACTTCCATAGTGGAATATCCAAAGGTTGTAGCAATCCACCGGGTCTCTTGTGTTCTATTTTCACTTATTGGCAAGTAAGACATCTACCAACATAAGACACAACATCGCCTTTCAAATTCGGCCACCAAAATTGTAGCTTCAAGTCTTTGTACATCTTATCACCTCCAGGGTGAATAGAATAAGGGGAAAGGTGAGCTTCATAAAGAACTCGCTTTCTCAAATCTAGAGCATTAGGCACAAACAAACGGCCATGGAATCGAAGGACACCTTTATCATCAAACTTGAAATCTTTGGCTTTTCCTTCTAGAAGTTTGGCTTGAATAGACTTGTAGGTAAGATTATCAACTTGGTTCTCGCGGATCTCACGGAGGAAAACAGGTTCGGCAGTCATAGCATCAACATAATCAAATCCACGCTCCACGAATTCCAACTTCAACTTTCGAAACTCGGCACAAAGATTATCGGGTAATACCCGCATAGCATTCAAGGAATGAGAAGATTTTCTACTAAGAGCATCGGCAACATCATTAGCCTTCCCTTCATGGTACAACAACTCAAAATCATAATCATTTACCAATTCCAACCATCTTCTTTGTCTCATATTCAACTCCTTTTGAGTAAATATGTACTTCAAACTTTTGTGATCGGTGAATATACGACAATGAACACCAATAAGGTAGTGTCTCCACACTTTCAAAGCATGAACAACGGCGGCTAATTCCAAATCATGAGTAGGATAGTTCACTTCATGAACTCTCAACTGTCTCGAGGCATAAGCAACCACTTTCCTACTTTGCATAAGTACACAACCCAATCCCATCTTGGAAGAATCACAATAGACATCTAAGTCTACACCATCTTCAGGCAAAGTCAACACCGAAGCGGTAGTTAATCTTTTCTTTAACTCTTGAAAAGCGGCTTCACAAGCCTCATTCCATACGAACTTGGTTTCTTTCTTCAATAATTGAGTCATCGGTCTAGAAAGCTTAGAGAAATCTTTGACAAATCTTCGGTAGTAACCAGCTAAACCAAGAAAACTTCGAACTTCTCTAACATCAGTCGGACTCCTCCAATCCACCACAGCTTCAATCTTCGAAGGATCTACCATCACACCTTCTTTAGAAATTACATGCCCAAGAAAGGACACTTTAGGTAACCAAAATTCATACTTGGAGAATTTAGCAAACCACTTCTGTCGACGAAGGACACTCAAAATAGTCCTTAGATGAATAGCATGCTCTTCTTTGGTCTTGGAGAAAATAAGAATGTCGTCAATGAACACCACCACACACTTGTCAAGGTACTCACTAAATGTGCGGTTCATTTGATCCATAAAAATAGCGGGAGCATTGGTCAATCCAAATGGCATCACTTTGAACTCATAATGACCATATCTTGTACTAAAAGCGGTCTTCGGAATAACAACATGACGAACGGGAATTTGGTGATAATCGGATCTCAAATCAATCTTGGAAAAAGTAAAAGCACCTTTTAGTTGATCAAACAAATCTTCAATTCTTGGCAAAGGATACCTATTCTTGATTGTAATTCGGTTCAACTCACGATAATCAATACAAAGCCTCACGGAACCATATTTCTTCTTCACAAAGAGAACGGGAGCACCCCAAGGCGAGGCACTTGGTCGAATAAAACCCTTTTCAATCATATCATCAAGTTGCTTCCTTAACTCTTTCAACTCGGTTGGAGCCATACGGTGAGGAGCTTTGGCTATGGGTCCAAATCCAGGTACAAGATCAATAGAAAACTCAACATCACGCTCGGGAGGGATCCCGGGCAAGTCTTCAGGGAACACATCAACGAATTCACTGTGACACCCTCAAATTTGCGGAAAGAAAAAAAATAATTTAAATACATAAAAGATACGAATATACGTAACGAAGGTGTCATAACATAAAAAGAGTCATTACAAAACGAAATAATATTCTACAAAAGATATATACAAGACGGGAGACATATCTGTTCGAAATAATATTCTACAAAAGATATATACAAGATATATACAAGATATATACAAGACGGAAATAAAAAGAGTGTATAATAATATACAAACTAAGAACCAAATATAGGTCCAAGGTAAATACTTCGCTCGCTAGCTCGTCAATGTACCCCAAATATGCATTCACCACCTGTTCGACCGCATTAAATATAAACACGGAAGCCACAGTCAGTGGGGAGTAACTCCGAGTTCTCCCAGCCACGAAATGTCGAGTTTAATGAAACATGAATAACATAAAAGCAATGTATATGGAAAATACAAAACTTAACATATATGATATGCTTTTCATGTTATGAAACAATTAACTAACATATAACCTATCATATGAACGCTATCATGTGAAACCGATAATAAAATATAACAAGAGGTAGGGAAGCTGGTATGCTAGCTCAGAGGTTACCCTGTAACGTGGCCATGATACACTCAAACCCTAATCAACACGTAATCATGTGAATCAGTTAACAATCGGGAATCCAAACTCTATCAATCTTAGCCGGCTTGCATCTCACCTTCTAAAACTCATAGAATCATACAAACATGAAAGACAAATACTTCTACAAAAAGGCATAAGTTCTTAGCAAGTCAATAGTCGACCTTCTGTAACTCGGCTATACCACAAGGTAGGAAAACATCCTAGTCCTAGACTGATCAGACCTAGCGACAACAGCTAACCCATTCCTCGTCCCATGACATAACCGTACATGAGAAACTCTACTAGGCGACCCCCTAAGCAGAGATGGCTAGTACGTAAGCTGGCTCCATTCCCAAAGTGGAAGCAATTAGGCAGCCATGCCCCAGCTTGGAGATAAACCCCCCAAGCCGTGACACAAAAGCTATTAACCATGAACTATATACTCGTTAAAGATAGTAGGGCCTATCAATGTCATGGTCCAAGCTACTCATTTAGAATTAGAATGGTCAAGACGCCATATACTCATAATTCTCTATGGGCACTTAGTCAACACGACACCAACCATATAATCAAAACAGTCCCGGGAAAAACATCCTATCATGTGACTATTTGCATATAAATCATAATCAAATATCATATCGAATCCTATGTCTATAGGCCTACAATCAATAATTAAATACAACCTTACTTGAAGACAAATCCCCGACCCGAGTCCCGCGACGGGTCATCAGTCAAATCGGGGCTGACTAGATCTTAGTTTGACCAAACCAGTTGGATCAAACCGGCTAGAAACAGAGTCTTTATCACATAGACTTACACATAAAAATCAACATATTCAATACATGTTATTTTATTAACTTCTAACATGTGAATTATTATAACATACCAGAACCCCGTTTGACTTAACTGACATCCAATTAAACTACGATCTCGTCCTATAATTTCTAACATGTGAGAAATAATAACTTAATGAAAAACCTTTTTAATTAAATATTTTACTTATTAATATTTCTCGCTTGCTAATTATTACAAAACGCGATAAAAATGATGATAACTCAAAAACCGTCACAAAGTCCCAAAGTGGGGACCACGGGCGAGTTGGGCCGGACCCACATGGGCCTGTTTTGGGCCTCACGGCCTGAATTGGGCTGTTTTGGCCTTTGATTCGATTTTACTAAAAACCGTTTCCTAATATTTCCCCGCATGCTTAACATAATTAAAACCCGTCAAAACAACAACCAATCAATCAACATCGACACAAACCAAAGACCAAAACCCGGACCCACCATGGACCAACCCAGACCGGGTCTGAACCGGCCTGGACCGGTCTGGTTGGTCCGGTTCTTGCCCTCTCCACGGTTCACCCAACAAACAACAACAAATTTATTCTAACATGTTTTAAATTATCAAACACCCATTTTAACAACCATCATACAAAAATCATTATTAGGAATAATCATCCAAATTCATCAAGAACACTAAAACAACATAAAAATTCCTAACAACATAAAAATCATCAAGAACAATAAGACAACATAAAAATCATAACTTATTAAAAATCATCAAACTTCCTCAAGAACACTAAACTTGTTAAAATTTCCTAAACAACATAAGAATCATAACTTTATGGAAAATCATAAAAATTCATAAAACACAATAATAACCATTACTTATCATATTACTAACAAAAATCCATAAATCATAAAAAGATGAACCAAAAATAAAGAGGAACCAAAATCAAAAGAAACAAAACTTAAAGCTAAGTTACTAACTAAAATCATACATAACCATAACATGAACAAAACTAAAACCTATGTGACATTAATTCGTCGAGTAAAACGGAATTGTTACCTTAGCTAGCAAACCACTTAGCACAAAAATAATAATAAGAAGTATATAATAAGAAACCCTCCTACTAATCTTCACCCAAAATATCCGAGTCTCCAAACTCGTCTTCAAAATCTTCCCCTATAAGAAAATAACAAGAAAACATTATTAGAACTAAAAAATATGGAATTTCCATAATTAAAGTGTTGAAAACGATCTTGACGGAATTGAAATTAAAACATACGTGAAGATGGAGAGCGAAGAGGAGATCCTAGAAATATAAATTAGGAAGGATTTAATTAAGAAATGAAGGATTTATGGAGGTTTTGCTCAAGAACGATGAAGAACAATTGATTAACGATGAAGAACACGAAGAACGATTAAAGAAAGTGATATTTTGATCTTTATTTGATTTGTTGAAAAGTGAAAAGGTGTTTGTGAGTAAAGTGGAGTGGAGTTGGACGTGAGTTTATAGACAAATAAAGGTGTTGAGTTTTAAAATTGTTGTTCCGTAATTGACTCGGGTTTAATAATTATTTTACGGTAAATGATTAAATATAATTTACGATAAAGTTAATATCAAGATATTATGATATTGTAATGAAAAATAATGAAAATATCAAGGCTTAAGAGAGGACTAAAGTAGACGTGTGAAATGGTGACTTCCGGTCTGATTTCGAGCGTTTTGCGTAATTTTCGTTAATTGATCGATAAAGTAAATAGTTATCTAGATATTATGATATATTAATCAAAAGAAATGAAAATATCAAGGTCTATTAGTGGGTAGGAGAGCCGTGTGGAACAAGGTGATATCGGGTCTGATTTTTTCTCGATTTGCGTAATCTCCGTTGACGGATCGATAAAGTTAATAAATATCTAGATATTTTGATTAGTTTAATCAAAATAAATAAAATATCTAATGGTGAGTGGAAAGCGATGACACGCGCGTGTGACTCATGCCAAAGTCGAGTTTCGATTTTGTTTCGCGCTGTACGATGAGTCGGGGATAGTTAAATGACGTTCGGTTAAAACCGTAAACGTTATTCTTTAAATTCCGAATAAATTCAAAATAATTATATTAAATTATGATAAATCTTAATAAATCTAAATAAAAATAAATCAAAAATATATTTTTTTAAATACAATTTCGGTCTTCATACTTATGAGACGAGTCGGGAAAAGTCAACGGAAGTCAAAGTTGACTGAAAAGTCGAGAAACGTCGAAGATGACTTAAAAGTCAAGAAAAGTTTAGGACGACTTAAAAATCAAGAAAAAGTCAATGACGACTTTAAAAAGTCAAGGAAAAGTCAAAGACGACTTAAAAGTCAAGAAAAGTCAAAGATGACTAAAAACGGACTTTTCATGGAATCCCTCAAAAATTCCAAATACGAACGCGGAATTTCAAAATAAGACTCAGAACAAAAATTCCTATTTTAAAAACTTAAGTTCTACTGAAAAGTGTTAGTAAATATTTTTACTAGAAAAATTGGCATTTTTCGGGTTGTTACAGAGGTTGTTGAGAAATCTGAACAAAAGATAGCAAGGTTCTTAGAGGGGTTGGATGAAAGGATAGCTAGTAAAGTCAGGTTACAAAACATATACTCCTTTGAGGAAGCTGTCAACTTGTCTTTAAGGGTAGAAAAATTGGGAAAAGGAAAGGCCAGTGCTTCTAAGACACCTTCCAGAACCCCCACCTTCAAACCTTTTGCAGGAGTTAAGATAGGAGAACATGTGGTTCCTGTTAAGACTCCTTTCAACCTTGATAAAGGCAAGGCTGTTGAGGCAGGCCAAAGGAAGACTACCCCTCTCAAAAAGTGCTTTCAATGTCAAGGGTATGGACATTTTGCTAGAGAAAGTCCATCTAAAAGGGCTCTGAGTACCCTAGAAGTAATCCATTGGGGAGATGATGAAGTGTTGGTCTGTGATGAAGAGATGGAAGAGCCTGAGGTAGAGGCTAGTGAGGAGTTGATAGAGCCTGATGCAGGGTTAAGTTTGGTAACATGGAGGGTAATGCATACTCAACCACAACCTTTGGAAGAGGACCAAATACACCAGATCTTTAGGACCAGATGTACCATCAAGGGTAGAGTATGTAACCTCATTATTGATGGGGGAAGCTGCACTAATGTGGCCTCCAAAACACTGATAGACAAGCTAGCTCTACCCACCAAAGACCACCCCCTACCTTACAAACTCAGATGGCTAAACAAAGGGGCTGAGATCAAGGTGGATAAACAATGTGTTATACCTTTCTCAATTGGCAAAGGGTATGTGGATGAGAGTCTTTGTGATGTTCTACCTATGGATGCATGTCACCTTCTGCTTGGGAGACCATGGGAGTTTGATAGGGATGCCATACACCATGGGAGAGACAACACCTACACCTTTAAGTATGGGAAGAAGAAGATCACCCTAGCACCTTTACCACCTGCTTTAAAGACCAACCCAAACCCCATGAGTGAGGCTTCCAAAGAAGTCATGTTGATAAGTGAATCAGAAATAGCACAAGAGCTAAGTGAGCTACAACCTGTATACATATTGCTAGTCAAGGAGACGGGGATGAGTATCATTGATATCCCTGAAGAGGTCAAATCTATCCTAGAAAGTTATGGTGATGTCTTCCCTACTGAGCTTCCTAGTGGACTGCCACCACTTAGAGGGATAGAGCACCACATTGACCTAGTGCCTGGAGCTATCTTACCAAACAAGCCAGCCTACAGGAGTGACCCTAAGGCTACACAAGCGCTCCAACTTCAAGTAGGTGAACTACTCAACAAGGGCTATGTCAGAGAGTCCCTCAGTCCTTGTGCTGTACCAGCCTTGCTTGTGCCAAAGAAGGATGGGACTTGGCGTATGTGTAGTGACAGTAGGGCCATCAACAACATTACCATCAAGTATAGGTTTCCCATACCTAGACTTAATGATATTCTGGATGAGCTAAGTGGGGCTCAAGTGTTCACTAAGATTGATCTGAGGCAGGGCTACCACCAAGTGAGGATAAGAGCAGGGGATGAATGGAAGACAGCTTTCAAGACTAAACATGGGCTCTATGAATGGCTGGTGATGCCTGTTGGGTTGTCTAATGCCCCTAGCACCTTCATGAGGTTGATGACAGAAGTCCTAAGGCCTTACTTAGGCAAGTGTGTAGTGGTTTACTTTGATGATATTCTTATTTACAGTTCAACAAAGGGAGAACATTTGCAACATCTGAAGATGTTGTTTGAGGTCCAAGAGAAAACAAGTTGTATGGCAAGCTAGAGAAGTGCACCTTCATGCAGCCTGAGGTTTACTTCCTTGGGTTCATCATCTCTAAGAAAGGGGTAGCAGTTGATCCTGAGAAAGTGCAAGCAATCAAGGAATGGCCCATTCCCCAAACTGTTCCTGATGTAAGAAGTTTCCATGGGTTGGCATCTTTCTATAGGAGGTTCATACAAGGGTTTAGTTCAATCATGGCCCCTATTACTGAGTGCATGAAGAAGGGAGAGTTCAAGTGGAATGAGAAGGCTGAAAGGTCCTTCAATCTGATCAAAGAGCTATTGTGCAAGTCTCCAGTATTGGTTCTACCAGACTTTAACAAACTCTTTGAGGTAGAGTGTGATGCCAGTGGTCTTGGCATAGGAGCTGTGCTTACTCAAGAAAAGAAACCTGTGGCATACTTTAGTGAGAAGCTAAATGGGGCCAAGCTTAACTATTCCACATATGACAAGGCATTCTATGCCATTGTGAGGGCATTGAATCATTGGGGACACTACTTGAAGCCTAAGCCTTTTGTGCTTCATTCTGATCATGAGGCTCTCAAATACATCAATGGGCAGCACAAACTCAACCCCAGGCATGCCAAATGGGTAGAGTTCTTGCAATCCTTCTCATTCTCCAGCAAGTATATAGAGGGTAAGAAAAATGTTGTAGCTGATGCATTGTCTAGAAGGTCTGTAATGTTGACCTTCATGGAGCAAAGGGTGTTGGGGTTTGAATTTATGAAAGAGCTCTATCAAGAAGACCCAGACTTCAAGCATGAATGGGAGGTACATCAAGAAGGGCAAGTCAAGAAAGGGAGCAAATACACAGCTCAAGAAGGCTACTTATTCTATGGGAACAAACTGTGTGTGCCAAAGGGACCTTATAGGGGACTACTGGTCAAAGAGGTTCACTCCAATGGCCTTGCTGGTCACTTTGGGGTACAGAAGACCTATGACATCTTACAAGATCAGTTCTATTTGCCTAAGATGCTCAGTGATGTGCAAGATGCCCTCAAAAGATGCAGATCTTGTCAACTAGCCAAGGCACACTTTCAAGCAGGCCCTTACACACCACTTCCAGTACCCAACAAGCCATGGGAAGACCTCAGTATGGACTTTATTGTAGCCTTACCTAGAACTCAAAGGGGGAAGGATTCAATCATGGTGGTTGTAGATAGATTCAGCAAGATGGCACATTTCATTGCTTGTAAGAAGACTGAGGATGCATTGGGGGTAGCTGAACTATACTTTAGGGAGGTTGTCAAGTTACATGGGGTCCCTAGAAGCATTGTCTCAGATAGAGAC
The DNA here is from genome assembly GCA_022085475.1 of Heliosperma pusillum. Lineage (NCBI taxonomy): Eukaryota > Viridiplantae > Streptophyta > Magnoliopsida > Caryophyllales > Caryophyllaceae > Heliosperma > Heliosperma pusillum. Next base: position 6,140 of record JAIUZE010009609.1, on the reverse strand, counting down.
ACAAAGTTCATGAGCCACTTCTGGAGAACCCTGTGGAGGCTATTGAAGACCAGGTTAATGTTTAGTACTTCTCACCATCCCCAAAATGATGGGCAGACAGAAGTCACTAACAGAACACTAGGGAAGATCTTAAGGAGCATTGTTTCTAAGTCATTGAAAGATTGGGACCTCAAGCTAGCACAAGCTGAGTTTGCCTTCAACAGAGCTCCCTCCAGCAGCACAGGTAAAAGTCCTTTTGAAACAGTTTATGGTACTAATCCTCTCATGCCTACAGACCTAGCACCAGTCAAAGGAAACAAGACAAGCTATGATGCAAAGAAAAGAGTTGAGCAAATGATACAGATTCATGAGCAAGTCAAGAAGCAGATTGAAAGGTCCAATGAGTTGTACAAGGCTAGGTCCAAGGGACCTAAGAAAGCAAGGGAGTTCAAGGCAGGAGATCTTGTATGGTTGCATTTAAGAAAAGAGAGATTTCCAGACAAAAGGAGAAACAAGCTCATGCCAAGAGCTGATGGACCATTTGAGATATTGGAGAAGATAGGCACAAATGCTTACAAGGTGGATCTACCAAGAAGCTATGGTGTACATGGTACTTTCAATGTGGGAGACCTGAGCCCCTACCATGGTGAATCAGATGATGAAGGTGAGGAAGATTTGCGGGCAAATCCTTTTCAAGAAAGGGAGGTTGCAACAGGAGTATGTGATCAAGCCAAGACACGAGCTCAACACAAGACACAAACTCAAGACAAGGCTCAACATCAAGACATCAACACCATTCAAAACAACAACATCCTTTCAGACAACACCATGATCAGTTATGACAATATCCTATTCAGTCCAAGCCACAACCACTTCAAACCTGCTAAGACAACACCCCCACAACCAGAACAAAGCCTAGCCATCCACTTCCCAAGGCTAAGCCACAACAAGACACAGCCAACAGCCCAACAAACCCAACACAACAAAAACAGCCCTCAGCCAAAAACAGCCTATCACAGCCTTTCTAAACAGGGTCCATGGGGGCCTCACACAATCAACCAAGCCTAACCAACCCTCAAACCTATGTCTTGGGAAGGTCCTCTACAACTTTTTCCAGGACTTCCCTTCCAAGAAACAAACACACAAAGAGTTAGCTTAGGGACAACTTCAGACTGTCCAGATTTCAGCCTTTTTGCAGTAGTTAACATGTCACTATCAAACTTTCCGTTTATGATCAAACAAACTCGAGGGCCTTTTAGAAGGACCTTTGGCATCCATCCCACTTCAGTTGAGCTCAAGAATCAAGCTCAGAAGTCCACCCCTCCACCAGTTTCAACCCCAACAAAACCATTAAGGCAGATTGTCCTATTAGAATTACTTTTCTGCTTTATCTACTTTATGTCAGTTTCCTGCAAGTTTGTAGCTGTTATTTTGTTTCCTGTTGTAAGCCTTTGTGGCCCTAGATATCTCCTAACGTCTGAGTTGTATCCTTGTTGCCTATATAAGGCCTTTACCTAATGAAATGCAAATCAGATTTGAAGTAAAACATAAAACTGAAACCTTGTTTCTGTTACATCTCTTGGCTGTGTGCTTGAGACAACTTCCTTTGCTTTGTGCTTGGAAGTGAGCTTGGGTCCTTAGCTGTGTGATGGGATCACAGTTCAACCCTCAATCATTGGCTTTGTGCTTTGGTTAAGGTCCTATCTTAGTTCTTTGTCAATCAGTCCAAACAGAAACAGAGTATTTGCAAGTGTCTGAATCTCAATCAAATTGTCATTGTTTTAGTTGTCTTTCTGAATAGTTTCAGTGCAGCTCTTCTATGTGAGCTTCAACACAAACTTCTTCAAATTCCTCATCACAAATAGAAGATAATTGAGGATCAACTAATGTCGTATCTTCTATGTAAGATTCATCCTCAAAAGAAAATATGTTATCTTCAGTTACATCTTCTATATCTTCATCATCACTTATTGGATCAACAATATAGATGGTGATATCGTCTTCCTCCTTTTCTGTTTCATCATTCGGAATTAAACAGTCTTCTGTACTGTTCGTTTGGACAAGGTCAGATATCATCTTTCCCACATCTTCTTCATGTTTCCCTTCTTCATGGACAATATTGGAAGACATACTCTCACCTTCTTCAACCGGACTAGCTTGAAGATGTACGTTGTGAACCATTGCTTCTTGGTGGTCATCATCACCATAAGGATCAACCACGTGAACCTCCTCTTCCTTATTTTCACTTGTCGCCTCCTCTCTTTTACGGTCAAGTTGCACAAAGGTTGGAAGGAGATTACATAATTCATCGATCGTTAGATCGCGTTTTTGTGGGCATTCTTTAGCTATGTGTCCTAGGCCTTGGCACTTGAAACAACGCCTTAACGAACTTCCCTTGTTCTCTACAATCCCACTCTTTGTTGTTGTCTTCACTTCTTGTTTTTTGTGAATGACTTCAAAAGACTCAATCTTTGTCTCTTCTTTCTTTGCTCTTGGACGTTCATACTTTGCTATAATTCCGTCAAGCTCCTTGTGTATATTCTTCCAAAACTTGGCTTCCTCATATTCCCTTTCTAACCTTTTTATTTCACGATCACGGTTCTTTAAACCCCAAACCATGATTATAAACACGATGTTGATAAATCACATATTCAAGGACCGTCTTAATTTAAGGAAATCAAGAGCCGAAGCTCTGATACCAAATTGATGTAAAACACACTCGTTTTTTTGGTTCAAACAGTTCGGGAAACTGTTCGTTTGTTTTTAATAAATTTGCAGCGGGAATTAACGTGTTTTTGTGGTTTTTGTATGTATATGAACGAAAATATAAAGGATATGACGTGCTCTAACTCTCCTCCCTCGCAAGGAACTCGATTTAGCCACGAATAATACTCAACCTCGCAAGGAAGAATATGGATTAACTCACTCTCGCAAGAACGAACTAATTTGATCTTTATAACTCGCAAGCTATGAAGAACACACAAGTAATCTTGTATTAAGCTCTCAAATTGAATGAATAATTCTGATTACATAGCTTGGTATTTATACTACTAGTACTTACCTTAAACTAGCTAGATAGAAATTAGAAAAGTGTGAATACTACCTTATTATTAAATGAGATTATCACACTACTTTATTCAAATTAGTAAACTAGAAACTAGGAAAATAATCAACAAGACTCTCTTATGAAAAGTAAACTTGAGAAATATTCAAACCAAGCTTCCATCTTGCATACATGTTGATGGTTATTCGTGAATTGCGTCACCCGCGTAAACCTTGGACAGCTCAACTTGAAACGATCATATCTCCTTCGTTACTTATCCAAAAAAAGCATGTGACCACTTGTTGGAAAGCTAACATCATGTAGTTTAATATTCAAGTGGAATCACGTCCAAAATAGATATGGATTCTGAGATATTTAGCTTTAAAGTTAAGGGAACGAATCTAAAATGTCAAGACTGAACCAACCTTGCATTTTGAGCATATACCCATGTCCCTCCTATATCAGCCTCGCATCCCCAAATTCTCATAAATGACAAATAAGGGACTTTTCCTGTCCATATCTCATATGGAGTCTTGTTTGCCGCTTTAGCCGGGCTTCGATTTAGTGAAAATATTGCAGATAAGATAGCAAAACCCCAAAAATAATCAGGAAGCTCTGTTAGACTCATCATAGATCGAACCATATCTAATAAAGTTCGATTTCTCCTTTCGGACACACCATTTAATTGAGGTGTTCCAGGAGGAGTCCATTGTGATACTATACCACAATCTTTTAGGTGTGAATCAAATTCATTGTTCAAGTATTCACCACCACGATCGGATCGTAGGGTTTTAATCTTTTTTATTCAATTGGTTTTCTACTTCATTTTGAAATTCTTTGAATATTTCAAAAGCATCACTTTTATGCCTCGTCAAGCAGACATATCCATATCTACTCAAGTCGTCGGTAAAAGTAATGAAGTAGTGATAACCACCTCTAGCTCGGATAGTCATCGGACCGCATACATCCGTATGTATAAGTCCTAATACTTCAGTTGCTCGTGTCCCTTTTCCCGTAAAAGGAGCACGAGTCATCTTGCCTAGAAGACAAGATTCGCATACGCTATAAGATTCGTAATCGAATGGTTTGAGTACTTTAGATGAAACAAGTCTCTTTATGCGTCGTTCGTTTATGTGCCCTAAACGACAATGCCAAAGGTATGATTGATTAGGTTCACCTGTTTTGAGCTTCTTGTTTTCTACATGATAGACCTCTTTTGCAATATCTAGAACATAAATACCTCCAATAGAAATGGCCTCGCCATAAACCATTTCATTAAAAGCAAAAGTACAACAGTTGTTCTTAATGCAAAAAGAAAATCCTTCCATGTCTAACACGGAAATGGAGATAATGTTCTTGGTAAGAGTTGGAACATAATAGCAATTATTTAAATACAACTCTAAACCATTAGGCAAAAGAAGAACGTAGGTGCCCACGGAAACTGCGGCTACCTTAGCTCCATTTCCCATGCGCAGGTCCACGTTACCCTTGGCTAGTGCTTGCACGTCCCTCAGCCCCTGTACATGATTGCAAAGGTGAGAACCACAACCGGTATCAAAATACCCACGAGATGTACTAGCAAAGTTAATATATATATATAGAGTGATGAAATAATTTACCTGAAGTTGGCACACCAACGTCTTTCTTGTCTTTCAAGTACTTGGGGCAATTGCGTTCCAATGCCCTTTTGTCATTCAATACTAGCAATCCGCCTCGGTGTTTGTTGATATGGGATGGCCTTATAAAAGACCTTGGCCTTTCCCTTGCCGGATTTCTTGAAAAGAGTCTTACCCTTTCCCTTGTCCTTCCTCACCCCAAGGTTCATGTTCTTCATTTTCATGGAAAGAACATCATTGGGTTCACTCCCACTAGCCTCCATGTCCCTCTCCGCTTGGGTGAGGAGTGCATGGAGTTCATGGAAACTCTTGTCCATGTCATTCATGTTATAGTTCACCCTAAATTGGTGAACTTAGGTGAGAGTGAATGAAGGATCTTCCCACCACCACATTTCTCGGAATTTGCACCCTTAGACCGTTCTAAGGTGTCAGAGGTCGCTCAACCATTTTGAGCACGTGTGGGCCAACTTTTTGGCCCTTTGAAGCTTAGTGTCAAAGAATTTCGTAATCGCCTCATATTGGAGAATTTGAGGGGCTTGCGAAAACATCGAAGTGATCCTCGTGAATATCGCATATGCATTGAGAGAAATCAATTGGAGTTTGAGTTTGGGTGAGATTGACCAAATCAAGACATTCTTGACGTCATTAACAACCTTCAAATAAAGGTCATATTCGGCCCGAACCACCCCGGACGATCTTGGCGCGGGTTAGTGGGGGGCTCTTCGACCAAGTAGCGAAGCACGTTATCGGATAACGCGGCGCTCTTGATCGTTGACTCCCATTCAACGAAGTTACTTCCGTCATCCTTTAGGACACACTTGTCCATGACGGATCTCAACCATGAGTCCTTACCCAAGGTTGCAACGTTTGATGATGTCGACATTATGCGAATATAGTAACTACAACAAAAAGAAATATATAAACATTCATTGTTAATTTACTTGAAAAACATTTTAACAAGTTTAGCATTCATATAATGACCTCTCACTAAATTATATAAATGATTCCAAGACCCATTTTTAAATAAAAATAGTAATCGCATGCTACCTTTATCTAGAAATGGTAAGTCATTACTTGACTAATTCTACCCTTAGAACTCTTGGTTGACGGATTTCAACTAAATCCATCTCCTAGTCCCAAGATAACGTTTATCTCGTTGAGTCCAATCCAATTTTTTAGCTTGTGATGTCACCCTAACTTACCGAGGTACAAAAGGGACACGAGCGTTGGTTATTTGGTGGGGCCCTAATGAACACGGGGTTCATAGGTGTTACTAATTGGTAAGGCTAAATCTCAATTTTTTTTTAAGTTATGTGAGAGGTCTTGTCAATTTTGTTATTAATTCCCTATAAGCAAACTAAGTCGGTGAATTGTGAATAACGTTGAATTGACAATAACGTAAATAAAATGCATGTGTGACGATTTTGGCACGAGCGAAAATAAAGCAAGCAACCAAGCAACAATAAAATCCTAGTATGGCCACCTAGCTAATTCAAAATTAA
>JAIUZE010009608.1:0-28283 GCA_022085475.1 Heliosperma pusillum | reverse complement strand
TTGTTTTGAAGGCTGTCTTCCACTCAACTCCTTCTCTGATCCTCAATTGATGGTAACCTTGCCTCAAGTCAATCTTAGAAAAGAACCTTGAGCCACTTAGCTCATCCAACATGTCATCAAGCCTAGGTATAGGGAACCGATACTTGACTGTGATGTTGTTGATAGCCCTGCTATCTATGCACATCCTCCAAGTCCCATCCTTCTTAGGAACCAACAATGCAGGCACAGCACAAGGGCTTAATGACTCCCTTACAAACCCTTTACTCATCAACTCTCCAACTTGCTTTTGCAGCTCCTGTGTAGCCTTAGGATCACATCTGTAGGCTGGTCTATTAGGTAGTACAGACCCTGGCACAAGGTCTATTTGGTGTTCAATCCCTCTCAAAGGGGGTAAGCCATCAGGAAGTTCCTCTGGAAACACTTCCTTGAACTGATCAATGAGGGGCTTAACATCTGCAGGGATCACCTTAGATTCTTTTTCCTGAACTTCCTTTGATAGCAGCATTACTATAGGTTGCTCCTCACTACACTCCTTGACCATTGCTGACTCAGATAGAAATACAACTCCACTAAAATCCTCAGCCATACTTGGACTTCCATAGCTCTTCTGGTGTGGTGGCAAGGGGGCTAATGTCGCCTTCCTGCTCCCATGCTTGAAAGAATAGGTATTGCTTCTTCCTTGGTGTATGGAGCTTTTATCAAACTCCCATGGCCTTCCTAATAGCAAGTGACAGGCATCCATTGGAACCACATCACACAATACTTCATCCTTGTACACACTGCAAATGGAGAAAGGGACCATGCATTGCTTATCCACCTTAACCTCTGCTCCCTTACTCAGCCATCTCAACTTATAGGGGTGAGGGTGATCTTGAGTGCTCAACTTCAGCTTATCAACCATAGTAACAGAAGCCACAGTGGTACAACTACCTCCATCTATAATAAGGTTACAAACCCTCCCTTGTATGGTACATCTGCTCCTGAAAATGAGGGACCTTTGATCCTCCTCCAAAGGTATCTGTTGTGAATGCATTACTCTCCATAGGCCTAAGCTGTGGCCTGTGTCAGGGAGTGCCACTATTGCCTCCTGACTAGACTCTTCTTCCTCACTCACCACTTCTTCAACCTCAGGCTCATCCCTTTCATACTCAACTAGACCCTCTTTCTCCCAAGCCTCAACTTCCATTATGGTTAAGGTCTTCTTAGAAGGGCAATCCTTCCTGACATGTCCATAGCCTTGACATTGGAAGCACCTAATTCTGTTCTCAGTCAATGAAGTGCTTGGCTTTTGACCCATGATGCCCTTACCCTTGTCTACGATAGGTGGGGGTGCTGTCTTGGGGGTATCCATGGTTCTAAACCCACTATAAGGTCTGGTTTGAAAAGGCCTAACAGGTTTTGGTGTAGCAGGCTTAGTCTTCCCTATCTTCTCAATTCTCAGAGATAGGTTGACAACATCATCAAATGACCCCAGAGGTTGCATCCTAACCTTGTTAGCAATGTTCTTATCTAGACCCTCTAAGTACCTAGCAATCCTTTGCTCAGGTTTCTCATTTATATCACATTGTAAGGTGAGTTGTTCAAACTCCCTCAGATAAGATTCAACAGTTTTGTCTCCTTGTTTCAACTTAGACAACTTGATAAACAGATCCTGGGTGTAATCCTTAGCAACAAATTTGTCTAACAGTTTCTTTTTCAGTTTAGTCCAAGACTTGATGGGTTTCTTACCTTCCCTAGCCCTTAACCCTTTCATAGTCTCATACCAAAGGGAAGCATACCCTTTCAGTTTAAGGATGGCTACTTTAAAAGACTTAGAATCATTGTATCCTTTGTACTCAAAGATCCTTTCTACTTCCCTTAGCAATTCTAACAAGTCATCAGGATTAAGACTACCAGAAAACTCAGGGATATCTACCTTAAGATGTTTGTCTGTGTTCCTGTGGATGGAAGCTCTGCTTCTTGTTGAGTCATCTGAGTCGGGATACTCTTCATCATCAGGTGGCCTTCCTCTGCCTCCTCCTTGGCCTCTTCCACGACCTCTACCTCTTCCTCCAGCAAGCAAATGGTTGCCTATAACCTGGTCCAAGGTTCTGGTTAGGGTGGTTACAAGCCCAGCCAGATCCTCCATCCTTGCTTCTACTCCTGCTAGTCTCTCTTCACTCATTGGGCTATTTTTGTGTTTTTAAATGTAGTTAGGGAAAATGAACTCACTAAGACTCTCAACCAAAGCTCTGATACCAATTTGGAGTGTAAACTACTAAGGTTCACAAGTTTTAAGTGACTTGATCAGCTTGACTCAAACTGAATACAATATCAAGTAACAAGGGGTGTTGTTTTAGTGATTGTGAGTTATTTTAGCTGAAAGATACAAAGGATATGACTTAGATACAGTCCTCTACAGCAAAGCACAAGAGAAAAAGGATTCAAGACTGGTTTTAGAGACAGTTTCAAGTGTTACAGCAAAGCACAAACACCTTAGACTAACCTCAACAGTAAGTTAAACAACAGCAAAGCACAGGTATAACTTGACTCACAATACAAGGCACTGATCAAACACCTTGGAGGTGTATCAGGCTTGTTTCAAACTACAGCTCTTAGCACAAGTTTGATAACATTGAGTGATTTCTCAAAGTTTAATTCATTCATTCATAAAAGTATGCCTACAACAGTCATACAAGACCCCTTTATATAGAGAGGTTGATATCTTGTGAGCCATTGGATGTATAGATCATCCAAGGGCTAGCTTAGGATCTAAACTGCTTCTACTGACACTAATTAAGAGCCTCACAATAGGACGAGCTCAAAAACTAATAAGAACAGACACAAGACACAAAAGAAAAACAGACTGAACAAAAGCAAATAAAGCAGTTTTGGATTTTTCCTGAAATGGAAATCTGTTGCTCTTGTTGTCTTGCTGCCTTGCCTGGGTGTGTTGCTGCTCCTTGGGACTCTCTATTCTTATTATAACGTAGATAAGACCTGCCTTGGACGATGACAAGTTGACTTAAACAAAAGGAAGCCACAATCTGACATGTACCTTCTCTGTTTTTAGTTGTTTGCTGGACTCTAACTTGGGGTGTCTGTTTCATGAATTTTTACTAGACTTCAAAAGGGGTTGTCCTGGGCAAACTTGTAGCTTAATGGGTTGGCTTGATGGTAGGCCATGGTGGGGGTGGTTGGGATGCTCTGGTGTACCTCCTAGATACAAGGTTTGTGAATTGGTCTGTCTGTGCCTGAAGGTTTTTTTGTCTGTCTTGTGTGGGTAATGTGGGTTGTATTGGGGTTTGGCATGGGTTGTTGAGTCTTGGACTGTCTTCTTCATTGGGGTGGCTTGGCTTGGGTTGTTCTTGACTTGTCATAACTTGTTGTTTAGACCTTGTAACTCGAGCTTCCATCTGAGGGGTCAAGCTTGTTTTGTATGTGGTTTGATCATCAAGACCCTTTGGGTGAGCTCCTGCTGCACAAAGGCAACAAAGTAGTTTTTCATTCAAATGTTTGTCGTATCATAATTGAAGGTACTAGTAATGTTATCTTAGAAGGTCTACGTAAACGGAACGTGTATATGATTGATTTAAAAAAAGTCACTACAAGTTCCTTTACGTGCATGAAAGTTACTGTGGATGATTCATGCTTGTGGCACAAGAGGTTTGCACACATAAGTCCAACAATTTTAAAGAAACTCAAATTGTGGGATTTAGTTGAGGGTCTACCCTCAATCAAATTCGAACAAGAAAAAATGTGTGACTCATGTGCCCGTTGCAAACAAGTTAGATTTTCCTTCAAACCAAAACGAGTAGTAAGCACAGAGCGTCCACTTGAGTTGGTATACATGGACTTGTGTGAAGCCGCGGTGGATCGAGGTACGTATTCGTCCTAGTCAACGACTACTGAAGGTATGTATGGGCTATCTTTCTATTTACTAAAGATGAAACTTTCGATGAGTTTGTGGTACTAATGAAGCTCGCCCAAAATAAGTATGATAAAAAGTTAGTTTCCATTCGTACGGATCATGGCACCGAATTTGATAATCAAGCTTTTATAGAATATTGTAGGGAGAATGGTGTAGGACATAACTTTTCTGCACCACGAACCCCACAACAAAACGGTGTCGTGGAACGTATGAATAGAACATTAGAGGACATGGCCTGCACTATGTTTTTGTGTAGTGGTCTTCCTAAGAACTTCTAGGCAGAAGCCATTAGTACTGCATGCTATGTGCACAATAGAGCTATGACTAGACCTGTTCTCAAAAAGACTCCCTATGAACTTTTAAGAGGGAGAAAACCCAATATAGCTCACCTTCGTTGCTTCGGTAGTAAATGTTTTGTCCATAATAATGGAAAAATTAATTTGAGCAAATTTGATCCACAAAGTGACGAAGCTGTGTTTGTTGGTTATTCTAATCATAGCAAAGCTTTTAAAGTTTTTAACAAAAGAACTTTGTGCATAGAAGAAAGTGTTCATGTTGTATTTGATGAAGACAATGTGCCTGAGCAAGTTGAACAAAATGAAGAAGAAGACATGAATGATCCCGACTTTCGCCTTTCAAGGGAAGACGTGCCAGAAAATAATGAAGAGGTTATTGAAGGAATCAATGATGAACTTGATAAATCCGCAAATGACCTTGAAAAGAGAACTGAGACAATTGTTGATGATACGAATGTCTCTTCTCAAAACAAGGAAAAGAAAACTGAAGTTATAGCTGATGATGCTATAACTTTGGACCAAGATCAAGATGTTGTAACTGAAGTTGTACCAACTTTAGCTATAACCCAGAGTCCAACTTAGGGAGAACCAATCTTGATTCCGAATCATTTGAGAAAAGTGAGAGTTCATCAGATGATGATGAGCCTAGGAACTCTAAAAAATGGAAATATAAGAGTTCTCATCCTATGGATAGTATCCTAGGAAGTTTGACTAAAGGAGTTCAAACTAGGCGAACATTAAATAACTTTTGTTCATTCTATTCTTTTCTGTCTACCATAGAGCCTACCAACATCAAAGAAGCACTTGCAGAATCCGATTGGATTGTAGCAATGCAAGAGGAGCTTCAACAGTTTGAACGTAATAAAGTCTGGCACCTCGTGCCACGACCTTCTAATCGAACTGTGATTGGCACTCGATGGGTATTCAGAAATAAATTGGATGACTCAGGAGTTATAGTTCGTAATAACGCTCGATTAGTCGTTCAAGGTTATAATCAACAAGAAGGGATTGATTATGACGAGACATTCGCACCAGTAGCAAGACTTGAAGCTATTCGCTTGCTCATCGCCTTCGCAGCTCATAAAGGAATGAAATTATTCCAAATGGACGTTAAGACTGCATTTCTTAATGGTTATTTGGAAGAAGACGTTTTTGTTGAACAACCTCCCGGATTTCTGAATAGCAAATTTCAAAACCATGTTTTTAAACTCGATAAAGCTTTATATGGTTTGAAACAAGCGCCTAGGGCTTGGTACGACAGACTGTCAAAATTTTTATTGCTAAACAATTTTAAAAGAGGGTCTGTCGATAAAACCCTATTTCTAAAATCCGAGGGTTCTGATTTACTTGTTGCTCAAATTTATGTAGACGATATTATTTTTGGTTCTACTAACAATAAATTGTGCAAGTATTTTTCAGATCTAATGACCTCAGAATTTGAAATGAGCATGATGGGAGAATTAAAATTCTTCATAGGATTGCAAATTCAACAAAACAAGGAAGGAATAAAGATTTACCAACAAAAATATGTCAAGGAGCTAATCAGAAAATTTGGTATGGAGAACGCTCATCCAATGGACACACCTATGGTAACTGATAAAAAGTTGAACTTGGACGAAAATGGTAAGTCCGTATATGAGACTACATATCGAGGTATGATTGGTCCTTATTATAATTAACTGCGAGTAGACCTGACATTATGTTCAGCGTATGTGTCTGTGCTAGATTTCAATCATGTCCTAAAGAGTCACATATGATTGCAGTTAAACGTATCTTGAGATATTTAATTGGTACATCTAATTTATATTTGTGGTATCCACTTGAGTGTAATTTCGATCTAGTAGGATATTCAGATGCAGATTATGCAGGATGTTCCTTAGAGAGAAAAAGTACCTCTGGATTTGCTACGTTTGTTGGACCTTGCATAATTACTTGGGGCTCAAAGAAGCAAAATTCGGTTGCGTTGTCTACTGCAGAAGCCGAATATATTGCTGCAGGACTGGTATGTTCTCAACTACTTTGGTTAAAGCAACAACTATGTGATTATGGTGTTAATGTTGGTTGTATGCCTGTATTTTGTGATAATACGAGTGCTATTGTTATTTCTAAAAACCCAGCTCAGCATTCTCGTACTAAGCATATAGACATTAGACATCATTTTTTGAGTGACCATGTAGAAAAGGGCAACATAAAACTCGAATTTTGTAGTACTGAAAATCAATGGGCTGACATTTTAACAAAGGCGTTAGCGAGAAGACGTTTTGAGATTTTGCGGTTGAAAATTGGTTTAATCAGTAGCAATTAAATTCGTCATATTTATTTTGTGAACCTGCGTGACTGGTTAGAATAAGACGAGATTGTATGACTGTGTCCGCATATTTCATTGCTAGTATATTTGTGTTTAATATAATATATTTTACGTGAGTATCTTGCATATTAAGTGTTTTATGGAAATTGAATTATGAACCACATATTTGTCAAAAACCTATCTTATTCACTTTCCTAATTGAACCAAAATTTCACCCAAGTAACCTATTTGGCCGAAAATTCTCACCCAACTACCTTATCATATCTTTTTATTTACCTAATCCTATCCTTACCATATCTCAAAAATATTTACCTAAGATTCCTTTTCCTACCAAAATTCAAAAAAAAAAAACAAAAAAAAGGAAAGTGGACTCTAGGAGCCGGCACCCATGTGCCAAGTACAAATACACAATACCCAATACTACTTTTCATAATTACCTACTCCTATCACTATCAATACACATCACCATCAAAACTTTCACCAATTTTCTTTTCTTCTCTTCATCTTCACGGCTCAACAACAACAATAACAATAAAAATTTACCCATCAATCCCAAGCTTCAACAAATGGCTTCCACAAGATCAAAAATTACCAAAAACCCAAACTCCAAAACTCCAAAACCTAGCATTCCCAATAATCCTTCTCCTAACCCAAAACAAAAAACACCAAATATGACCCAAACCGAGTCGGGTTCGGTCCTTGAGGGTACTAAAAGAAGAAGGTTAAATAAGGGAAAGGCTAGAGTTCAAGACGAAGCAACAACAGAAACTGTTGACACGGTTCCCAAGGTGACCACACGGACCACGGTCCGAGATTTTTCGCCTCAAGAGACGGCATCCGGGCTTAACAAGCTTCGTTTAACAAAAGATGAACGAAAGTTAGTCAATCGGGTTGCTAAGTACGGTATACATGGAGGTCGTAACTATCCGAAAGCATGGTGTGAAAAATATGAGGCTTTGGGATTTTTTAACGACTTTCTAAATTTTCAAGAATGGGAAACCGTGTCACGTTTTTCGGGGCCGGTTTATCCGATTGAGGTAATTCAGTTTTTCGCTTATGTTTCTTTAACTTCTGGAGTGTTGAATGCCGTTGTTAATGGCCGACCAGTTTCGGTCACCATGGCTGACTTTTGTACTCTTTTTTTGGTTCCTGATGATGGAATCCAAATTGACCCGAGTAAGTCATGGGACGAACTGTCGGACCCGGCTAAGTTGGATGTGAAGAGGTATTTTGATGATGGGGCTACCTTATCTAGTTGTGTTTTGGCGGGGAGTGTGTCCCCAAAATTGAAATTTATGTTGAATTTTTTGTGGAATACCGTTATTCCGCGTCGGGGAGGACGGGATAAAATTGCTTGTTATGAGATGATGGTTGTGAAAAATTGATTGGAGGGTCACCGGATCAATCTTGCCTTCCTTGTATTTTCTCGTATTTCACAAACTGCTTTTTCGGTAACCGAGGACAAAATTTATTCAACCCTTGATTTACCATACGGGATGTGGGTGTCACGGCTACTTGAGTCGAAAGGGGTTGCTGATTTGGATAGTTATGGTGTTACCTTCAAGGATGATATGTGTGATACGTTCTTAAAATTTATGAAATTGGAGGCTTGTGGTCCGGAATTGATGTTTATGACCAAGGGTGGTTCAGATATCGTGAGACCGGTGGTGGCTGACTTTTCGGGGATTGAATCTAAATTGGATGTTTTTATGGGTAGAGTGATGGAGCACCTTGATGCGCAAGATAAGAAGATTGATGCGGATGTTGACAAAGTTGTCAAAACCGTGGCAATGGGGTCCACTAGCTCCACCCGTGACCATGGTGGGTCGGGTGTGAGTAGTGAGTTGAGGTCTTGGATGACGGGTGTTGATGCTTGCCTAGCAAAATTAGAGAGGAATGTTGTCGATATTCGACAAGAGATGTTTAGGCAAAGGGATCAGATGCAATTCTTGGTGAGCCAAGGAGGTGCATTGGTGAAGAGCGGTTCGGAAATGCGTGAGGGGATGCACACTATATTTGATGCGACGGAGGCTCTTTCTTTGAAGGTTCGAAACTTCGATGTTTGCCTCACCGCACAAGCTAATCATGTGTCGACGTGCCTTGATCGCCTTTCTACTCTTGAGTACCGCACCCGACCCGACTACATTAACCCCAACATCATCCGACAACCCAAAATGCCTTGATCTTCTTACCTTAGCTTGTTTGTTTCTTAAACTACTTAACCATTCGGCCTATTTTGGCTTTTTATACTCTATTCATTCGGCCCAAATGGCAACTAACAATATTATTTTGGTTTGTAGTTTTATTAATATTTGATATTTGAGTTTCCTTGTTATATATCGTTTAATATTGCGTATTTTGCATATCTATTTCTTGCCTTGGAGTATGTTATTCTAGTCATTTTATATCCTTGTTCTTGTCTTTTCAATTATGCCAAGAGGGGGAAGAAATGATATGATTTGAGTCTTTGCTTAAGCTTGCTCCTTGTCAAGACTCGTTATCTCTTAAAGTCTTTCAAGTTATAACTTTGGCTAAGTTGTTATGTTCTTGCGATCAAAGTTGCTATAACTTTGGAGTGTTTTGTTGAGAGGGAACCATACTTAGTCACAATGTTAAGAGGAAATCATAAGAGACTTGTCATCATCTAAAAGAGGGAATTTGTTGGATCAATTCTATAGTTTTGATAATGACATATGTTTACGTGATAATGTGCTTTACTCGATATATCATATGCGTGTAATTGTGTGCTTTAGTCTTATTATAGCTAGCAACAATTATGAGAAGAAAGATCAAAGTTATAAGAACTTCAGGCATAACTTTGACAAAGTCTGTGAGACAAAGTTATAACAACTTCAGGAATAAATTTGGAAGTTTACATGGAAGTTATAGCTACTCAGTCATAACTTTAAAGAAAATCGCTTCAAGCAAGATCTACCTCAAACAACACAAGACTCAAGATGGAGGGTCTTTGTGATCAAGATGAAGAGATGATCTGTATACTGAAGATCTTTGTGAAGATTAGATAGTATAGGTCGTCATTCAGTAACTGTTCCATTCGAGAGATTTTATGTTCAAAGTTATAGCTTTAGCCTATAACTTTGGATGATAAATGTTGATGCATGATTTTGGAAATAAAATGTTTTAAATGTTTTCAAAAGTGAAAGAGTATTTTTATATTTATCAAAAGTTTTAATGGAGAATATAATTATGAGATTCTATTGGTTAGTAATACAACTTATGGGTTGTCATGCTACCTAGGGTTTCTAATATATTCTATCTCAATTTGTTGTTAACCTAATAAGCCCACCTAGGGTTTGAGCCATCTAGGGTTTCGTGTAAACCTAGGTTTGTGCCTCCTAGGGTTGCGTGCCTCCTAGGGTTTCGTGTAGCTAGGGGATTTCGGCCTATCTAGATTATTTCCTTGTTTACCTTAATCTAGGATTCTATTATATCTTTACAACAATATTTTGAGATATTAAAGATAAATATATTTCTATAAGATAAACCAAATAATATTTTGAGATAAAGATATTTCTAAAAGATAAGCAAATATTATTTTTTGATATTAAAGATAAATATCTTTCTTAAATATTAAGCTTGGGTTTTAGATCTACTATACTTGTGATTATTTTCCAAAATCGTTTTAAAGCAAACCTTTGAGCAAATTATTTATTATTTTTAGAGTTTGTTTTTCAAGTCGTGCATCAATTATTATCAATCGCTTGAGTGAAATACGTTATTAGATAATAGTACATCATTATAAGCTTACAATTCTTTAACGGGAATCTGTGTGAGTTAAATTGTACTTTCTTATTAACGTAAGATAGTATAGAGTATTTAGCGATACTCACCTTGAGTTATAATCATAGTGTTGATTATACGAGTGGGTTGATAATTTTTGTAATCCGTAGAAAGGTACTAAGAATTATTAATCGAGAATAGTGGACGTAGGTTTCAACGTGTGAAACTGAACCACTTCAAAAATTCGTGTGCCTCTCTCTTTACTCTCTTTACTTTTCGTTAATTCGTTACTTGCGCTTACTTTGATTAATTAATTAGTTGATTTTAAATTATAAGATCAAATAATTAATTACATATCATATAAATTGAAAAGGTGGGGCTAGTTTTTAATACTCAATTCACCCCCCCCCCCTCTTTCGTATTCGATCAGTAGACTCTACAACTACAATCTACTTAGATAATCGAAGAGGCATTTTTTATGTGTTACGAGAATAAAACCATTAAAAAATTGCTTTGGTTAGACTAAGGCTCTGTTCTTTTGGACTGAAATCGTCTGAACTGAACTGAACTGAACTTATTGGATCTGATTTGAACTGAACTGAACTTAATGGACCTGAACTGAACTGAACTGAACTGAACTGAACTGAACTGATCTGAACTGAACTGAACTGAACTTAACTTAACTTAACTGAACTAATAAAAAGATTATGACAATAATAATACAATAATAAATATTATAATAATATTATACTAATTTAATAAAATAATAATATAATGAGACATATAAAAATAAAATAATAATATAATAATAATAGTAAAATAGTAATATTACTTATCTAATTATTAATTATAATATAATATAGTAATAAATAAATTTAAAATAATAATTAAAATAAATATGATAAGTTTAATTTAATAATATAATAGTATAAATAATAATAATAATATATTAAACATTAGTATAATACTATATTAATATAATATAATAATAATATTATAAAATATTAATATAAATGATAACATTATTAGTAATAATATAATATAGTAATAAATATATTAACAAAAGTATCTAAAGAATTAATAAGATCAAGTATAATATAATAATATAAATGATATAAATACTAATAATAGTAAATATAAATAATACTAATAATAATAATAATATTGTGAATATATTAATAAAATATTAAATATAATATTACAAAATAATAATAATAATAACAAATGTTAGTAATACTAATATTTTCATTAATTAATCGTAATAATATAATAACAAATAAATAAACTAAAAATAAATATAAAAATAAAAATAAAAATGAAAATTATAAAAATAAATAATAGTAATATAATAAATTTTAAAAAATATATAATATAATAATAAAAAATTAATTAATATATTAATAACAATGATAATAGTAATAATAATAATAATGTTGAAATAAAGTAAGCTGAGCTGAACTGAACTGAACTGAACTTAACGGAACTGAACTGAACTGAACTTAATAGAGCTGAACTGAACTAAACTGAACTTATTGGAGCTGAACTGAACTGAACTGAACTTATAAGAGCTGAAATTAAGTCCAAAAGAACAGGGCCTAAGGCTCTGTTCTTTTGGACTGAATTTATCCGAACTGAACTGAACTGAACTTAATGGAGCTTAACTGAACTGAACTTAACTTAATAGAGCTGAACTGAACTGAACTGAACTGAACTGAACTTAATGGAGCTGAACTGAACTGAACTGAACTGAATTGAACTGAAATAATAAAAACATAACAATATTATTATTATTATTATTATTATTATTATTATTATTATTATTATTATTATTATTATTATTATTATTATTATTATTATTATTATTATTATTATTATTATTATTACTATTAATCAATAGTAATAATAATAATATTATATTAATATAATCAAATAATAATAATCAAATAAGATATAAAAAAAATATTATAGTAATATAATAAAAAAATATAATATTAATATGAATGATAACATTATTAATTATAGTAATAAATATATTAAATTAAGTAACTAAAAAATAAATATGATAAGTATAATATAATAATATAATAATATAAACAATAATATAAAATATAATTTATAATTTATAATAATAATAATAATAATAATAAGTAATATTATAATAATATAAATCATTAATAATAATAATAATATTATTTAATAATAATCTAATTAGATGTATAAAAAAATATAAGAATAATATAAGAATAAATATTATAATCTTAAAATACTAATATAAATGATAACATTATTAATATCAATATAATACAGTAATAAATATATTAACAATAGTAACTAAAAAAAATTAAAAAAATATAAATAGTAATAAAGTAAATATAATTATTAATAATAATAATAGGCCTAATAATAATATATTAATACATTATAACAAAAATAATAATAATTACTATTATTATTACTATTATTAATAAGAATATTAATAATAATAATAATAATAAATATTTATCTAATAATATTCATAATAATGAATATATCAATAAAATATAAAATTTAATATTAATAAATATTAATAATATTAATATTTCCATTAATCGTAATAATATAAGAATAAATAAATATATTAAACATAAATATAATAATATAAAGAATAATTATAACGGTGATATAATAGTAATAAAATAATTTTTTAAAAGTATAAATATAATAATAATAACAATATTAAATTAATTAACATAATAGTAACAAAGATAAGAATAATAATCATAATAATGTTGAAATAAAAGTAATCTGAATTGAACTGAACTGAACTGAACTAAACTGAACTAAACTGAACTGAACTTAATAGAGCTGAACTGAACTGAACTGAACTTAATGAAGCTGAACTCAACTTATAGGAACTAAAATTAAGTCCAAAAGAACAGGGCCTAAGGCCCTGTTATTTTGGACTTAAAGTCACCCCCTTTAAGTTCAGTTCAGCTCCTATAAGTTCAGTTCAGTTTAGTTCAGCTCCTATAAGTTTAGTTCAGTTCAGTTAAGCTCCTATAAGTTCAGTTCAGCTCCTATAAGTTCAGTTCAGTTCAGTTCTTATAAGTTCATTTCAGTTTAGCTCCTATAAGTTCAGTTCAGTTCAGTTCAGCTCTTATAAGTTCAGTTCAGAAAAGTTCAATTCTTACAAATTAAGTTTAGAAAAATTATACGGAATATATTATTTATGAAAACCGATATAAAAACATTTGACATTAGTTATTGGATACATACATTATCATTGAGACCGCCTGAAGGAATTGTAGAGTATTTCAACTATCGACATTCATCATTTTTTAATGAAAGTTGAAATGACATTTGGTCAATTGAAAAACAAGTGGAAGATGTTAAAAAATATGCCCCAAATGTCACAAAAGTATCAAATGTCTATTATTGTTTCTACATTTACACTCCATAATTTTATAAGCATGCATACTCTTTGAATACCTATTATACAACATGACGTGAATATTCAAGGAACAGTATATTCGGGCATGTTTGATGATAAGTGGAAAAATGCCATGTTCAAGGTACGAAACAAGATAGTAAAAAAACATTTGGCGAGACAATAGATTCGTTGTTTCGAGTGATAGTGAAGATGAAGAAGAAAGTGATGGGGAAGATGATGATATAGAAATAGATGGTTAGAAAACGATGTAATATGCGATTTATTTTTTTAACTTAATGTAAACGTAGTAATCTCTATGAACAAACCAATGTATATAAATCGGAATAATGTTATTATCTTACCTTATGTTTTAGAATATATTTTTTTTGTATGACAGTCATTTCCAAAAGATAATAATAATAATAATAATAAAGTTTAGTTTAGTAAAGTTTAGATTCTATAAGTTCTATTCAATTAGGTAAAATTAAAGTTCAGTTCAGTTCAGCTCCTATAAGTTCAGTTCAGTTCAGTTCAGTTCCTATATGTTCAGTTCAGAAAAGTTCAGCCCAAAAGAACAGAGCCTAATTACATGCATAAAAAATACTTACGTTATAACCAAAAAAGGAATAAAAATTTACCATGTAGATTAGAAGCATTTGAAAATAAATCCGTCATTCCTAAGATGAAATGCACCATACATAACATTGTAATGTACAGTGGGTAATTTTTTTTTTTCAAATTATATTGTTTTTAAATTTATTGATTATATAAACAAAAGATAATGTAAGATAAGGGAAACACTTGCATACATTTTTACGAAAATGAGAGAGGCGAGAGTAGAAGAAGATAGAAAAATAGAGAGGTAGGCGATATGGAGGGAATGAAGATATTCGGTCTTTTAGTGACGTAGGATTTTGGTGAATCGAATGGTGGGGTTATATATGGTCTTATGGTGGTACATTTGGATTCTCAGCAAGTACTGCTTAAGACGGTACTATTCATCTTAAGTTTAACATAGGTCAAACAAAACCATATAGTGGTAATAAAGACAATAATTTTCGTATTTTTGAGGGAACACGTGGGATGATTTGATATGTATTTGACCCGTGTTAAGTTTAAGACGTATAATGTCCGTCTTAAATAGAATTTGTGATGGATTATTTGAAGTGTTTGGGCTTTATTTATTCCTCAGTTCGGCCTACTTAAAAAAAATAGATTCTACCCGTATAATTACAAACCCATCCAACTAACATGAGCCGAAATCACGTCGCTAAAGTTTGCTAAGTTAAAATGTGTAAATGTGAATGAATAATCGTGTTATTTTCATTTCGCCGATGTTACATATAACGATATTGCTTATTTTCTTCATTTTCCAGATTATTTTATTATACGAATATATCGAACATACACACCATAAATTGAAAACAAAAATTAAACTATGCACAAGTTGTCAAGTTATATTAATTTATTATTCATACTATGTTTTTATTTTATAGTTGATAAGAGTCTACAATCAATACGGCTGGTTTGTGAAATAAGTCAATAATTATTGTCTAATACTCAAGTTCTCTACTCTCGGATATTACAAACGTTTCTCTGACTATTTCATACTGTGTTTTGAAAAGTAATGATGTTTAGACAAAATATACTATAATTTGTAAGTTTATTAGATTTTTTCTACTATTTTTAAATGATACGAAGTATTGTTCGAAGTTTAAATTTTAATTAACAGTTATTGAAATTTTATATAAATATTTATGCATTAAAACGAATGTTTTCTATACAAGTTTAATATCAAACCCGTGCAATTTTGCACGGGTATAAAACTAGTTCATATAAAAGTAGCAAGTTCACAAAGTGCCGAAAAAAATAAAGTTACATAATATACCAACAACCACCTTAGATCTCTCTTTGTAGAATTATTAATATCGTGTAAGAATTACAAATTTAAAGAAACAAATGAATTGGACGGATTACATTATACAATTATTTATATATAAACTTTAAATTTATATCAATGAATTTTTACGAGTTAACTAAGATTATTATTTACAAAATGGTCAAAACATACACTTTTCGTCCTCTTTTAAATCATTGTAAGGGGTATTTTAATAAATAAATAAAAAGAAATAATTTATTGAGACGAAATAAAATTCTATTATCTACATTTTACCCAATTAATAATTTTAGATTTTAGATTAGACCTTATTTTTTAACTTTACTAAATTCAATTATGGAAATACAACCCGTGCATTTTTGCACAGGCATAAAACTAGTACAACACTAAAAATATATGGGAGAAAGAGAGTATATAAATACAAGGTTTTTTTTATAAATATTTATGTATTATCAATATATTGAAATGGTTAATTTTTTTTTTACGTTTATGTTGCATGATAACATTTAACATACATAAACTTATGCAGATTATTGAACGAATTGGTCTGTAAAAAGAATTGGTCGAGTCAACTTAAATAACGTGCCTCTCTAATTTTGACATGTTAATTACAAAGGATTATTGTACAAAACAATAATATTTTAGGTTTAATTGAAACCCCAAATTGGTTCTCCCAAATCCCAAGATGTATACACAAATGGGTCAAAACCTTATATCACCAACATCCCTTTCAAGCAAAAATGTCTTTATTTGGAGCAAAAAAAATATGTAATTTAATTATTCTGTAATTCAAGATTATAGATCTAATCATTATTGAAGAGTAAGATTTTAATTTTTTTTAAGTCCCTATTCTTTATGATTTTAGCTATAATCAGTATTTTCGTATAATATATTACCGAGTATATAATGTCATCATCTTAAACAGGTACTATATCTTCCATGTACTATTTCTTATATTCATTTAGGATTGAATTTTCCATTCCAGTGTATTTTAATTAAAGGAGTCTTCGGAGCAGGTCAGGGAGAAGGAGAAAGATTAAGACGTCTCTTAGTTTTAAAAGAAATTATTATAATCCATAGTTTATAAATGGCCATTAATTGATCCATATTTTTAAATTGCAATACAATGATCTGTATTTGTAAATATTTGTACCAAGTAATATATAAATTGGTTGTGTATGGGTGATGGGTATTGTAAATATATTGTAAATCACGGATGTATTAATGTATTTAGGAAAAGACAGGAAATGTTTCTCTTTTAATAGAAGGTAGATGTTTTATATTGATTAATGTTATCAGGAAGTGATACGGACTATTTTTTTTTATCGATACAGAAACCATGTAATTAAATATGTTATAGAACTATATTTGATGTAGAAATATATGAATATTACATTTAGAAACTGGCCAAAAAATAATTCACACACTATCACTTTAATTAGTAAATTTGTGATTTATGGTTGGGCCCTACCACCTTTTGCAAAACATTCTTTGAGTTTGATGACGTGGGAGCACCAAATTGCTTAAAATGTTTGTCTTTTAATAGATTTAAGATTTAAGATTTAAGATTAGATAATTTAAAAACTTGGAGTTGGTTATTTTTTACTAACTCATTATCTGTATTTATATTACTCACTTGTAAGACTGACATACACTGTAATAATATTAAAACATATAATATTAAATATAAATAATGACTAATTTAAGTGGGAAGTTAGTCACTTAAGTAGGGCGTTTGCCAAATTTCTAGTGTAGAGTCGCTTATACGAGAATTTATATTGTTACTATAAATTTTTTTGCTTAGATTAACTATGATAAATCGTTAACGAATTGAAGATAAATCTAAGTTTTTTAATCGTTAACAAAGAAGTATGTAATTATTTCGAGACATATTCTCCTATGAGACGGTTTTACGATAAATTATGAGACCTATCACATAAGAGTTGGTTATTTTATTTTAGTATTTTTCATTTCTTTGGTTTAGTGTGTTCGATGTTTGTCTCAAGATTGTGTATGGAGAAAAAAAATTAGAAGAAAAAAAATCGTTTTTTATTGTTAAAAATTAATCTAATTAATCTCGAATGACTATCTTGCCAAACGAAAAACTATATACTCCGTATATCGTAACTCATACAACAAAGAAGATTAAATTTTCGCGTTTTGATCTCACATTCCTCAATTAAATTTAATTAGTATTAATTAGTGATTCAAAAACTCAGTTGATATCATCGTTAAACGACTTTATATTGAACAAAATTTAAAAATAAAACAAAAAAACCCGGTTACGAAACATCGTCGACATTTTATAAAACATCGTCGACGTTTTAAAAAAAAATGATCACTACCCTTTACTCTCTCCCTAAACACTTCCTTTTCTCTTTCACTCTTCTGTCTCTCTCTCCCCTACAACCACCACCACGACCCCACCACTGCCGCCATCACCGAGACACCCCCACCACTAGTAGCCACCGCCACCACCACGAGCAAGGCCGGCCGGCCAAGTAAGTAGCTTTTTTCTTCTTCTTTTTTGAAATAGTTTTTAGATTGAAATATGTTTAATTGATTTGAATTTGTTAATGTATATGTTTAAATGTTTTGAATTTGTTTATGTATATGTTTAATTGATTTGAATTTGTTTTGTGTTTTGCTTTTATGATTTGAATTTTGGATTATAGTTGTTGAATACGGTTTTTAGATTTATGTTACAAAAGACGGTTTTTGAGTTGATTTTGCATGTCCGAAATGTATTATGGCGAAATTTGTGGAAGCAGTTCATGCGGTTTATTAGATTTATGTTGTTGGAAGACGGTTTTACTTGTTGGTAAAGAAAAAGGCGAAATTTTGAATGTTAGTCACTAACACCAACGTCTAGGCTGGACGTTGGTGTTGATGACCAACGTTCAGGGTGGACGTTGGTCACAAACACCAACGTCTAGGCTGGACGATGGTGATGCTTATCGACTTTTTTTTTGCTTTCTTTTCGATGGTTTTGAACGTTGACGATGATTATTTGTTTAATCATATGTAATTTAATTCGTGTAAAATTATAATATTTTTTATTATATGTTTGTTTATGATCGCATTTGAAAGAACGTTTTATATGTTTATATGTTTATGATCTCTTTTTATACTCGTTATTTTATATGTTTTTTTTTATTTTATGTTTGTTTTTTGATTGTTTATAACGGTGTATTCTCGTATATGCAGATGGATGAAGAAAAAAACATAATAGTGGTTCCTGATCGTACGAAAGACCGAAAAGTGACGGCATCTAAGCGGCGTGTAATGAGTGCGTCAACCTAGAGTGGTCTTTCGTCGTAGTCGGTCAGAGGGCATGGACGTTGCCCCTACGCACCAGTCTGCTATGAGTGAGACTGCTTTTTTGTCGGTTTTTTATAGGAAAGGTGAGGCGGAGGAGCCCGATGACGAGTGTTTTTTGGAGAACCATGCATCCGAACCACCAGCTAAGACGGTGGTACAAGTTGGTAGAGGGCGATATGTGCTGGTTAGTCAGGGTTCATCTAGCACGGGGAGGAAGAAGACGAAGAGGGATTGGTCTTGGCGTCTTACTGGCGCGGTTGAGGTTGGACCGGGTCACCTCAACGTCTTACGTAGTTTCAGTGGGCACGTGGCTTATAGTAGTTGGATGGAGCCCAAGGCGGTGAGATCGTGGCTCAAGTGTTACGAGAGGCTCGGTTGTGACAACCCTCGCGAATGCGGAATTATAAAACATACAAGCATGTGAATTATATAGCGGAAATATGAAGTTTTTTTAAAACTTTTATACATGCAAGAAGAAGTATACGAGGAGTGTCAAATATTACAAACTAAAGTATGAAATACAACAAAGAGACGAAGTCTCTCAAAATGTTATAAATGTCAAAGTGATTAGCAACTAGCTAAAATAACGTCTAGAGGTAATTCTTCCAGGGGCAACGCCCGCTAGCTCACACCCGAACCCAAATATCATAAGCAAAAAGCCATCCAAATCAAGCAACCTGTTCATCCATGAAAAACATGAACGCCACAGTCAGTGGGGAGTAACTCCGTGTTCTCCCAGCCTTATCACATTAAACGTACATAGAAGGAAATACAAAAGTAGAAGCATGCATATATAAATATACATGTGAAATACGATAAGGATAGATAGGCAATTCAATATGTAAGAATATCGATACCTGAAGTACAAAACCGTAACCATCATATTATAGAAAGACTCGGGGAAAACACCCTTAGGAAACTATATACTCACTAGGGCTTACATCTCACCGTTAGCGGCATATACTTGATAAGATAGAGACTCGACATAAAAACCACGCCAATCATCTATTTCATGCAAGAGTCCAACTCAACGTTCACATATAACTCAACTTACAAACAACCGTCAAATCATACACATATACAACATATTCTCTCACGGTTAATGGCACGCACTAGCATCATGTACAATAGCAAGACAAGCCAATGGAAGCTCACGAGATAAGACATTTCCCGGAACCGTATACGATAAGACATTTCGTATACTCATGACCCAGACAAACAAGTTCACGGGATAAGACGTTTCCCGGAATCATGTACGATAAGACGTTTCGTACACACAAGACTCTAATCCTCTCGGTAGGACGACGATAATAATACGGTACTAGTCTAAACCTGGCCAGACTCTCGGGATAAGACGTTTCCCGATTCGACATGTGGTAAGACGTTCCACATCCAAGACTCGGTCAATCATAGACGCCGAGTACCCCAAATTCGGCTAAACCACACGAAAGAGGCGGAAAGAGATCTATAGTCAAAAGTCAAGCTAGTACGCAACATGAAATGACACCACCTTGCAAGGATACAACATTTGACGGCCGGGTCGATCAACGCATTGTGTTCGCCTCCTAACAACGTCGTCATATCCCCACTAAACAAATGCACAACGGCATCATGGTTACACTTCACCGCTCCGACATTTAAGTCTAACGGGTATGAAGTATGACCGAGGAATGAGAGTTCAAAAAACTGAACAATAAGTGCTCACATCAAATACATAAGGTAAAATTGACTTAAAGTGGGACATACCAAAAACCGTCACAAAACATGAGAATAGGGAATCATATAAACTTAACTATGATAAAAATGAATCAATACATGATACATAAGCACTAGAACAAGTTTATGAACATAATAAATAAGAAACATAGATCCCCTCTCCAAAACAACGTTGTTTGGAAACAAACTAAAACAAGGGTCCACTTCAAACGGTCATAACTAGAGTTCTAGATATGAAAATGCAGAAATTCCAAATGGAGGTGATATCTTATCCTCTTACGGTTCCAACGGGATATCACAAGCCCAAAACAAGCAAGTAACGAAGGAGATATGATCATTTTACGAAAAGGGGTCAGTGCAAGAAAACTGCAGTCGGCAGCGAGTAACGCTGCCAGCGCCGGATACGACGCAGCCAACGTCCCACAACGCAGCCAGCGTCCTTCACGGGATTCAGGCACAATCACGGGATTCAGGCACAATCAAATCCCAACAAGTTATCAACCAAAAATCCTCATTTATCATCACAAACCATCAATTCTCATATCAATTAACAACTAACAACAACCAACAACAACAACACAAGTCCTAAGCATACTAACCATAATCTAAATACGATTACTAGCCTAGAAAACACATAAAACACGTAAATGATATCGAGTAACCCTTCACCGTTACCTTTACGCGTCTTCAAACGATTTCTAAGTCTTTCTAGTCTCCACCTACAATTAGATAATAAAAGACGAATATAATTCACCTTTGAGAAAGACGGAAAGTTTGAAAAGCGAGAAAGACGGTAATTTTATTACCAATAAGGATAGAGGAAGATAAGAGGGGAAGAATAAGACGAACTTACGTGAATTTGAGCAAGAAACGAACGAGATATGACGATTCTAAGCTTGGATCAAAATGGAGGCAAGGTTTTGGGTTTCTTAGAGAAGAAGGAAGAGTTGAGTTGTGAGGAATGAATTAGGTTAGGGCTTGAGGGAGTATATGAAGGAGTATGAGTGGAAAAGTCAAGAAAAAGTCAAGGACGGCTTAAGACGGGTTTTACTTGAAATCTCGCGGAAATTCCAAATACGAAATCGGAAATTCTAAATTCGACTCAGAAAATTAAATTCTAAATTAAAACTAAATTTCACTAAAAAGTATCCGTAAAATATTTTTACTAGAAAAATAGGGTACATTTGCGGGTGTTACATCGGTTGTATGAAGGCTATAAACGGGATGAGGGTGCCGGAGCTGGTTGGCCGGAGAGTTAGTGAGAGTGGGCTTGGTGTTTTTAGGAGTTGTGTGACCACCGGCTAGATGAAAATCTATGTAGTTCATTTGTAGAGAGGTGGCAGCCGGATACTAACCGTTTCCATATGCCTTTTGGAGTGTTCACTATCTTACTACATGATGTTCAGCGTATTCTTGGGTTAGAGGTTGGTGGCACGAGGGTTTTTTTGGAGGGTATGGTGGAGCAGGAGGAAGGTAGCACGAGGGAGGATGCGGGCTTGAGGGAGAAGGTTGCTACCTTATTTGGGCTGGCAGTTCAGGATGTCGAGCCACCATATTATAGTGGTGGGCTGTCGAATCAAAAGTTGAGGGAGGTTGTGGAGCCGGGTCGCCATGATAAGTCGTTGAGGGCGTACTTGATGATGTTGGTTGGACAGACATTGATCACGAACAAGTCTAGTGATAGGGTAGTCGCCCGGATGCTGCATTTGTTTGATGACTTCGATAGTTTTAGTGAGTATGCTTAGGGGGTCCGTGACATTGGCGTACTTGTACCGACATTTGGGTATGGCGTCGCGGAGAGAGACTCGTGGTCTTAGCGGTAGTTTGTCGTTGCTCCAGGCTTGGATATATGAGTATTTTCCCCATTTCCGACCCCATGCAGGATACTATGTTGAGGGTAGACTACTGGTGGAGGCTTGGTCACGGGTTCCTAGGTTTAAGGGGGAAGAGAAGATTCTAGATGAGCACCGTCAAAGGTTAGACGGGCTTAGGGCGGAGCATATCTCAGTTGGACCCCTTACGGTGTTGGTCCACATCGGGATTGTAGGACATCGCTTTATTCGGGCTTGATTAGATTTCTTGATGTAGTAGAGCCATATCAGCCTGATCGATTTTTGCGGCAGTTTGGGTATGTCCAGCCTATCCCGATGCCTATGATTACTCCAGCTCTTGAGCATCGTCCGGCTTCACCGAAGTCGGGTTATAGTTTGTATTATGGAGAGTACCCTGATGCGGAGTGGGGGCTCCCAGAGGCTCGGATCATTTTGAGAGACCGTTCACATCCGGCCGTGATGCCGTTTGACACGGTCGATCGTTACATGACATGGTACACGAAGTCCTCCCACCCGTTTTTCTTTCCTCCGGCCGTCGTACCATGTTTTCTATGGTGGCTCTTTTGGATGAGCCCGAGTTCTGCAGAGCTCTTACATAGAGGTTCTCACTTATGTACAGACAACCTACTGAGCCGGCGATGGCATCGTGTGTAGATCGGTTGGATACACATATGGCCGACTACTTCAGGGTCACAGAGGATGACGACGATGATGATGTTCCTGATGACCATGTTTGATTATTTAGTTATGTTTTATTTTATTTGGTTTGTGTTTCTACGGATTATTTTGGATTATTTTATGTTTTAAATTATGCAGGTACTTTTATTTTTATTATTATTTTGGATTATTTTGTTTTCGTACCCAATCTCAAGCCTCACCTTTATTTAAAGAGCTCACTGCACCATCATTTTTCACACAACTGACTATCTCATCTCCTTTCTCTCTAAAATCTCTCTTGTAATTCTCTCTATTTCCCATCATGCCTATGAACGATGTTCAAGAGGTTAATTATATACAAAATAAAATTGATGAAATTGTTAATGTGTTCCCTTTATTATTTGACCGCTTACTAGTTGTGTTTATAATAATATCGTTTGGGATTTCATGAATCGTTATGAACCTAATCTCGTATCACTACCACAAATGATGGCTACTCTTTATAAGAGAAATAACCCTCATATTGCTGAAATTAATATAACAAAAGGTAAAACTAATAATTTTCATTTGTTATAATCGTCATTTCTTATCATTTTTATTTGTTATCATTTTTATTTGTTCTTTATCATTTGTCGTCATTTGTTATCGTTTTCATTTGTTCTTTAGAATCGCTCTTTCTGAAAAGGGATGAGCTAAAGAGGATCGAGACGGAGGTGATTGGGTTGTTCAAAAGATGTGAAACCATCATTCTTCACATGACACTATATTAGTTGATGGAGGGTTATCAGGGTGGTGGTAAGATATTCCATGACCCGCTTGAGGAAATTCAGATATACCACATTTATACCGCTTACCCGGAGGAGGAGTTATGGAAGCCAAAGGAATATTCATCTGAAGATTATTCCACTGATTAGTGTATTAGTGGTATTATTATCTTAACGGTGATATTATGAAACATGTAAAATCTGTAAATGAATGGATAATAATAATATTTTATAACTGGATTTTTCATAGTGTCTTTAGTCATTAGAGACAATATGAATAATACATAGAACGTGTTCTATTAAAATACAACGTTTTTTTGTCTTATTAATTATGCTAAAATTATAGGGGTTTTTTTTAAATGCAACGAAGATTGTTAAACTTTTTTAGCAAAACACACCTACAATTCGTCTCAGTTCGTCAGCTTTGTAACATCTTCTCTTGTAAATTCAATGGATTTCCAACGTATTGGAAAAATATTAGTGAAATGACTTTTGAATATCCTTAGTCATATAGTTTATCGACTCACTGCTGGCTAACATATTATATATATATATATATATAGTTTAACTTGTACTAGTGGCAGAGTCAGGATTTGAACTTAGGGTGGGCGAAAAATATTAAGGGAGACGATCGACTAATTACATAAGGCACACTCGAAATTTTTTCGGAAAGTTTAACTAAAAACTTTGAAATTTTCATCCGACAGGGAAGCGAGCGCCTCTACTAGCTCCCTAGCTCCACCACTTCTTGTACCCACTTTTATTAAAAACTTGTTTTTTCTAATTATTTGTGTCATTTGCTAAATATGTGTGTACATATCACTATCATGTTATATAGACATGTCTTAAGTTTTTTATTTATGAAGTTACATACTCAACCAATGAAAGTAAAATTTTGTACATACACATCGTTGAAGTTGTAGTGTTGAGGTTTAACTCTTTATTAAAATAAGAAAATAGTTTTCTACTTTACATTATAAAAAAAAGAGTTACTACTTAGCAATTAATTGTAGGAAAAATTTAATGAAAATATTATATTTTATCTTTTACTCTTTTACCTATACAACTTGACTGTTAGTTTAATGGATCAACATTTCTATACAAAAACATAGTTTATAGTGAAAAGAATTTAATGATATAGTTAAACTATTAGAAAGGAGTTAAAAAAATTTGGCTTTATACAAATAAAATTTTAGACTCAATACACATTCAACGAACCTAAATATAAATTTTATGTGAACAATTTTTCAGCGGAGTATACAAAAAAAATGTATCAGTTGAACAATAATATCACCCTAGTTTAATTTCTATATCTCTTTTCAATTATTAGAGTCATTTCTATATTTCTTATTATTGGTGAGTTTTATGTGAGCAATTTTAACTTTATTTCAATGAATTCCAAGGAGATAAGGACACATAATTTTGTTAAGGCATCTTTTATTTTCTAGTAATATACTTCATAGTACATATAACATGAAAGTGAGGAATATAACCCCAAGGGAAACTTGACAACTATTTGTAGTAGAAAATTAGGAAAACTAAATACACATTTTCCAGAATAGCATAAACAATAGAGATTTAAACATATATATTCGATGATATTTAAGCATAGATGCTTCTCTTTCAGTCATAAAAATTTACAATTAAAATAATACTATTATACCTCGTAAGAATTAATAGGTTTCTTAATCTATGAGAAAAGAAAATATACACAAATCAATACAAAAAAAAATTTCAAGGAAATATTGAAAGTAATAGAAAAATATACTTAAATGAAAAATAAATGATTTAAAAGGTTTGGAAAGATTTTGATGTTGGAAAACCGAGTTAGAGAATGAGCATTGGTTTTCAACCAATAACCATGCAAAATATTTTATTACGCCATATAGGGCACTATTAAAAGGTCAAATTGGCATCCTTGCAACATACTTCAACATGTTGACCATGACATTTAATTTATAATCTGTTTGACAAAAAGTACAAATAGAAAGAGAAGTGTTACACGGAAAGCTAAAGTGCGCAAAAGAGTTAAAGACAATCTTATACAACTTACAATACTTTCCAATTAATAATATGTCAAAGGTTAGAATATATAGTGTAACAATGTTACCACTTATCATAGACTCATACTACCGTTATTTGATATTGTACATACACAATAATAAAATATAATAAAATCGTAAAAAATTGAAAGAGTATACAAACCAAAACGAAAGTGTAAAGAAGATTCATAACCATTATTTTTCAAATTAATGCAATGCTATTGATATGTGAGTTTGTCACCCTCTTGCAATTTGAATATAATCATAAAAACAATAACTAAATAAGATTATAACTATTATTTTTAGCAAATAAGGATAAAAACCGAATTAAGTTACTTAGTTCTATATGTATATACTTTACCTATCAACTTTTTGAATAAAATGAAAATTAGATTGTTATGATATTTATATGAGAATATTTTGTAGTTATCGCATTGATTTCAATAATTTATTTGAGGGAAGAAGAAAGATTTTGTGAATGAAAGGGAAGATAAAAAGTTACTACAATGATATCATAAATTAAAGTATAATAATGGTGAGGGAAAATAAAAGGGTCATCCCAATAAATAAAAGAAATATAGGTTAAATAAATAAGATAGATTTAAAGTTATGAGAGATAAATAAAAAGTGTGTTAGTTTATTTTTTGTGTTTGAAACCAACATTTTAAAAAAAAAGTTATACATATAAGCATGTGACAAATTGTATAGATAGATAGATATTATTTATGTGTATTTTATTGTGAGGGAAAGTATGACTTAGCTTTGTAATAAGATGTACAACTATTATTTCTTAGTTTTTATTTATTATTTAATTGATTTTTAGCATTTAGTATCATTTTTATTTATTTTTTATTGTTTATTTATGAGCACATTTATAAGAGAATAATAACAGTTTAGCTCATTAATCCATTGATTTTAGCATTTGTTATATTTTATTTATTTATTTATTTATTTTATTTATGAGCACATTAGAAGATATTGTCATGTAAACTCTTTAATCATGCCTTTTTATATTAAAACTAGTTTAATTTCCCGTGAAAATCACGACATTTTTCTAGATTTTTTATTCATAGATGTTAAAAAAATTTACTACTTTTTTTAGTGGTTTGATATTCCCAACGTTCTATGGTATTTTTTTTAGTTGTACATCCTCTATTATTTTCATTTGACTTTTGTAGCCAAATAATATCGTTGTTGTTCGATGTCTAAATGATATTTGTCTTAGTCTACAAGTTTAAATGATTAATAAAGTATAATAAATAATATTAATCATAGTTATATACTTAAATTTTGATTGTTTGAAGATAAGAATCGAATATTTTTCACTCATTTTCTCTTAACCATTGTAAAAATAAGAACAATTTGAATCAGATAGTAATAGATAAAAACATTGATATTCCTGCAACATTCTCACTTTCAAAAATCACAATTATAAAATATTTCACTATTTGGTAGTCAAAATACAAGCAAAATATAATTTTACCTTTTTTTAACCGACTCATGAAAAATATGATTAGAAGAACTTTACTTTCACTAAACTTGCATTTGTTATGTTGTTAATGTCAATCCTAACAAATTCACTACACATTAAAAACTAATAAATACATTAAAAACTTCTCAAAACATTTTATCAATATCAAAAATATATGAGACTAAAAAGTTAAGGTTAATAATAATTTCATCACTTTATCAACATTCACCAATGTAAAGAACAACAATATGATACAACTGCTTGTTAGATTCTTGTTTTTTTCTACTTTCCCTCTTATATCTTCATTTTCCTTCGTTCATTGGACTATAACCCGATATAAAAGGAAAGATGGAAAAATATTTAAAAATCAATCAAATGAAAATAAAAAGGCAAGGAAACATAGTTCTCCGTCATTTTTTTTGGTAGGAATGTGTTAGATTTCTTATCAATTGATCTTATTTTATAGGTAAATTTGGTGAGTTGGTTTTATTACGGTAGGATATGAAAAGTTTGGTATGAAAGATGAATAATTTGTGATTATAAAGTATAATAATGATTGTGAGATGGAGGCTTACAATTTAATTAGTATATTGATTAATATTTTACCTTTTTATATTCCGTTTTTAGTTTTTTATAAAAAAAAATTGATTTAAAGAGGGAGAATTTGTGATTATGAAGTTGAGTAATGTTTTAGGAGATGAAGGTTTACAACTTTATTAGTATATTGACTACTACTTTTGTAACAACCCGAAAAGTACCCAATTTGTCTAGTAAAATATCTTAAGGATACTTTTCAGTCTGTTTAAGTTTTAAAGAGGAATTTATTGTTTCCAGTTGAATTTTGGAATTCCGAGTTCGTATTTGGAATTTTTGAGAGATTCCATGAGAATCCCGTTTTTAAGTCAACTTTGACTTTCGT
>JAIUZE010009607.1:0-15667 GCA_022085475.1 Heliosperma pusillum | reverse complement strand
TTAAAGAGTTCTTTAGGGGTTAGAATAACCTATAAGGGATCTCATCCCCGTAAAGGTTTGTCTTTAATTTCCGCTATGAAATTGGTAAGTATGGTTAGAAAAGGTCACCAAGCATTCTTGTGTGTTGTGACTTCTTCAAATACCTCTTTGCCAAGTATTGAAGATGTGCCGATTGTTCGAGAGTTCATTGATGTATTTCCTGAAGATTTGCCCGGGATTCCTCCCGAGCGTGATGTTGAATTCTCCATTGATCTTGTTCCTGGTTCTGGTCCAATTGCCAAAGCTCCTTATCGTATGGCTCCTTCTGAATTGAAAGAGTTAAGAAAGCAGTTGGATGATATGATTGAAAAGGGTTTTATTCGACCTAGTGCCTCTCCTTGGGGTGCTCCTGTCCTTTTTGTGAAGAAGAAGGATGGTTCTATGAGATTGTGTATCGATTACCGTGAATTGAATCGGATAACAATCAAGAATAGGTATCCTTTACCGAGAATTGAAGATTTATTTGATCAATTAAAGGGTGCTTCTACATTTTCAAAGATTGATTTGAGATCTGGTTATCATCAAATTCCGGTTAGAGATGTTGATATTCCAAAGACCGCTTTCAGTACGAGGTATGGCCATTATGAGTTCAAGGTAATGCCATTTGGATTGACGAATGCTCCTGCTTTCTTTATGGATCAAATGAACCGCACATTTAGTGAATATCTTGACAAGTGTGTGGTGGTACTCATTGATGATATTCTTATTTTCTCCAAGTCCGAAGATGAGCATGCTATTCATTTGAGGATTATTTTGGGTGTTCTACGTCGTCAGAAGTGGTATGCTAAGTTCTCTAAGTGTGAATTTTTGTTATCTAAAGTGTCCTTTCTAGGGCATGTGATTTCAAAAGAGGGTGTTATGGTGGATCCTTCCAAAATTGAGGCCGTTGTTGATTGGAAGAGTCCGACTGATATTAGAGAGATTCGAAGCTTTCTTGGTTTAGCTGGTTATTATAGAAGATTTGTCAAAGATTTCTCTAAGCTTGCTAGACCTATGACTCAGTTGTTGAAGAAGGAAACCAAATTCCTATGGAATGAAGCTTGTGAAAATGCGTTTCAGGAGTTAAAGAAGAGGTTAACTACCGCTCCGGTGTTGACTTTGCCCGAAGATGGAGTAGATTTTGATGTCTATTGTGATGCTTCAAAGATGGGTTTAGGTTGTGTTCTTATGCAAAATAGGAAAGTTGTGGCTTATGCTTCTAGGCAATTGAGAGTTCATGAAGTGAACTATCCTACTCATGATCTAGAATTGGCCGCTGTTGTTCATGCTTTGAAAGTATGGAGGCATTATTTAAGTGGAGTTCATTGTCGTATTTTCACCGATCACAAAAGTTTAAGGTACATATTTACTCAAAAAGAGTTGAATATGAGGCAAAGAAGATGGTTGGAATTGGTGAACGATTATGATTTGGAGTTATTGTATCATGAAGGAAAGGCGAATGTTGTTGCAGATGCTCTTAGTAGGAAAGCTTCTCATGCTTTGAATGCTTTGCATGTATTACCTGTTGATCTTTGTGCTGAGTTTCGAAGATTGAGTTTGGGGTTTGTAGAGCGTGGATTTGTTCATGTTGGTGCTATGATTGCCGAGCCGGTGTTTCTCCGTGAAATACGCGAAAGCCAAGTTGATGATCTTACCTACAAATCTATTCAAGCCAAAATTCTTGAAGGTAAAGGTAAAGATTTCAAGTTTGATAGTGAAGGTGTTCTTTGTTTCCATGGTCGTTTATTTGTTCCTAATGCTCTTAATTTGAGGAAGCGAGTTCTTGATGAAGCTCATCTTTCCCCTTATTCTATTCACCCCGGTGGTGATAAGATGTACAAGGATTTGAAGCTACAGTTTTGGTGGCCGAACTTGAAGGGGGATGTTGTGTCATATGTTGGAAGATGTTTGACTTGCCAACAAGTGAAGATTGAACACAAGAGACCCGGTGGATTGCTACAACCGTTGGATATTCCGCTATGGAAGTGGGAATCTATTTCAATGGATTTTGTTATGGCTTTGCCGAAGACCGTTGGTGGTAAAGATGCTGTTTGGGTTGTTGTTGATCGATTGACCAAGTGTGCTAGATTTATTCCGATCAAAGAAACTTGGAATTTGGAGCGTTTAGCAAAAGCTTATGTGGATGAAATTGTTAGATACCATGGTGTTCCTTTGGAGATTATATCCGACCGAGATCCGAGATTCTGTTCGAGATTTTGGAAAGCTTTGCAAGAGGCCATGGGTAGTAAGTTGTTGATGAGTACTGCTTTTCATGCCGCTACAGATGGTCAGACTGAGAGGACTATTCAGACTTTAGAATACTTGCTTAGGGCTTGTGCTCTTGACTTTCAGTCTAGTTGGGAAAAGAGCTTACCGTTGGTGGAGTTTTCTTACAACAACAGTTATCATGCATCGATCAAGATGGCTCCATATGAAGCTCTTTATGGAAGGAAATGTCGGAGTCCTATATGTTGGAATCAATTGAGTGACAATCGTGCTTTAGGCCCCGATGTTCTTGTTGAGACCATTGATAATGTGAAGGTCATTCGTGATAGAATGAAAGCCGCTCAAGACCGTCAAAAGTCTTATGCCGATATCCGAAGAAGGCCGTTATAGTTTGAAGTTGGTGATAAAGTATTCTTGAAGGTGTCTCCTATGAAGGGTGTTAAAAGGTTTGGTGTTAAGGGTAAATTGAGCCCGAAATACATTGGACCCTTTGATATTGTGAAAAGGATTGGTGCCGTTGCTTATAAGTTGGATTTGCTGCCGAATTTGGCTAAGGTTCATGATGTATTTCATGTTTCTCAATTGAGAAAGTATGTTAGTGATCCAAGCCATGTATTTCAAAAGGAATTGCCCGAGCTTGAACCGAATTTATCCTTTGAAGAGACGCCGATCCGTATCCTAGATCGCAAGGATATGAATTTGAGAAGTAAAGTAGTTTTTCCGTTGTTGACAATTCTTGTGGCGGAGTGGGCTAATGTGAAGAAGAGACTTGTGGGAAACCGAAGCTTCTATGCGTAGTAAATATCCGAGTCTTTTCGAGTAAGGTAAATTTTTATTTTTATTTTTCCTCAAGTTTCGAGGGCGAAACTTTTTAAAAGGTGGGGTGATTGTAACACCCGGAAATGTACCCTATTTTTCTAGTAGAAATATTTTACGAAACTTTTTCAATAATTTTAAGTTTTAAATTATAATTTTAAGTTCCTAGTCGAATTTAGAATTTCCGAGTTCGTATTTGGAATTTCTGCGAGATTTCATGAAAAAGTCGTCTTCAGTCTAGTTTGACTTTCTGGACTTTGGAAATCGTGTTTGACTTTTTCTCTACACAACTCACAAAACACTCCCTCCTTAACCTAAAATCTCATTAAACACAAAATCAAACCTAGTTTTCTTCTTCCTTAAGAAATCAATTTCACTCTTTGATTTCGATTTCATAATTCGCATAACTTCTTCGTTGCTCGATAGAATTTACGTAAGTTTATCTTATTCTTACTCCCGTACCTTCCTCTATCCGCGTAGATGTTAAAATCATCGTCTTTCTCGCTTTTCAAACTTTCCGTCTTTCTCAAGATGAACTTTATTCATCTTTTTACGATCTATTTGTAGGTGGCGACCTCCAAGATCCCGACAAAGACTATTTCCTTATAGAAGAGGGGCTTGACGATCATTAGAGACGCTTAAAGGTAACGGTGAAGGGTTACTCGGTATCACTTACGTGTTTTACATGTTTATATGCTAGAAAATCGTATTAGATTACGATTAGGAAGATTAGAAACCATGCTATGATTAGTAAATGATGTTATATGATGAATGTTGATGAATGATATTGATTGTTGATGATTATTTGAAGTATATATGAGAATTGAAATGATTTGGAAATGAATTGGTTGAGCTTTGGAAGCTCTCGGGTGAAGAAGTGATCCCAGCCGGGCGACCGGCCGCCGGTCTGACCACCGGCTGGGAACACATCAGAAACCCCTTTGGAAATTGAGAATTTGTATGAAGTGGTGCTCCAGGCCGGCCCACCGGCCGCCGGTCCCTCCACCGGCCTGGAACACATCAGTGTTGAAGTTGTGAATTGGGTATGATTGTCTGAGCCGGTCGACCGGCCGCCGGTCGACCGGCCGCCGGTCGACTGACCGGCCCAGACCCCTTTCCTCTGTTTTTGAGTTTTTGCCTGTGTTCTGAGCCGGCCCACCGGCCGCCGGTCTCCAGCCCGGCCTGGAACACGGCTGTACATTTTTCCTTCAACTTCTAAAACCCGTAATTTATATTAGTTCACATGATCGGTTTATCGTATAATTTTACGTAGAGTCTTATAATATTCATGTTTTGAATATATGATATCTCTTTCGCATGTAGCACATGTTTGGTGACGGTTTTCGATATGTTTCCACTTTGAGTCGGTTTTTACAAATGAGTCGGTTTGAGCACTATTTTGTATTGTGCTATGTATTCTCATTCCCTTGGCTACCTTCCCGTTCGTAAGGCTGGAATGTCGGCACGGAGAGGTATCCTACTGCTAATTGCATGTGTAGTGGCATATGACGACGTTGTTGGGAGTTTGAACGCTATGCGTGTTCGACCCGGCCGTCAAATGTTGTATACTTGCGAGGTGGTGTTATTTGCATGTAGCGTACCGCTTGTTATGTGGCTAGAGCTCTTTTCCGCCTCTTTCGTGAATGTCGACCGAATTTGGGGTACTCGGCGTATATGATTGACCGAGTCTTGGATGCGAAATGTTTATCGCATGTCGAATCGGAACACGTTATTCCGAGAGTCTGGCCAGGTTTAGACTAGGACCGTATTATTATCGTCGTCCTACCGGAGGAAATTAGTGAACATATACGAAATGTTATCGTGTATGCGTTACAGGGAAATGCTTATCCAGTGGATGCCTTTTAATCATACTTGCCATGTACACGATGCTAGTGCGTTTCATTTACCGTGAGAAAGGTCGTCTTTATGTTGTTATACTTGAATGCGTGATTTCATGATTGAGTATTCATGATCATTGCATGACTTGGCATGGTTGTTTGTCGAGTCTCAATCTTATCAATCTTATACCGCTAACGGTGAGGTGCAAGCCCTAGTGAGCGTATTCGATTGCCTAAGAGTGTCTTTCCCGAGTCTTGAATAACATGATGGTTACGGATTTGATTTCTATATGATCTTATCTTTATATCTCGTATTGCCTGTTTATTCTTATCGTAACTCACATGTATATATATATATGCATGCTTTACTTTCGTATTACCTTATGTGTACGTTTGATGTAATATGGCTGGAGAACCCGGAGTTACTCCCCACTGACTGTGGCATTCATGTTTTTCATGGATGAACAGGTTGCATGCTATGGATGACTTTTTGGATCTGATATTTTGGGGTTCGGGTGTGAGCTAGCGGGCGTTGTCCCTGGAAGTTCACCTCTAGACGATAGTTGCTAGTTTTGGTTAAACACTTGTTCTTTGCTAACATTTGAAGAGACCCCGTCTCTTTGTTGTATTTCCGTTTTTAGTTTGTAGTATTTGACACCTCTCGTTTTATTTACAATGCATGTATAAAAGTTTTTAAAATACCGTATTTCCGCATATCTTTTCACATGCTTGTATGTTTTATCTTTCCGCATTCGCGAGGGTTGTCACAGTTGGTATCAGAGCTTTATCGCTCCCGACGCACACACGTGAACCCTAAACTTAAACTAATTGACCTTGAAATAATAAATGAGAGATGGGTAGAAGTTAAGGACTTTACTTGGTAGTCTATTTGTTTATGCTAATTGATAGGAGTAACTTAAATTGTGTTTGTTCTTATGAAGATGGTTAGACCGCGTTCAGCTGATAATATTATGATGGAGGCTCTTGCTCAAGTGCTGAAGAATCAGCAAGATGCCGCTCTAGCTAATGCCAACCCAGTTCACCCTAGAAGGGAGGAAAATCAACAAGGTGGTTATGCATGGGTGGCGGGTCAAATTGCAAGGAGTAAGATCGTGCCTTAGGGTGGTGAACCGGATCCTACGGAGCTATCCGATTGGTTCCGTGAAATGGAAAAGCAGTTTGATCTTTACCAAGTCCGGGAAGAGGATAAAGTAAGGATAGCAAAGCACTTCCTAGTGCGGGAAGCCGACAATTGGTGGGCTATCACTAGTGCCACTGCCGTTCTTGAAGAGGACTTTAATTGGTCTTGCTTTAAGGCTCTTGTGGAGGGTAGGTTTTACCCTAAAGAGCTTAAACAGCCAAGGCTTAAAGAGTTCATTGACTTTAAGCAAGGCAACCTATCGGCTCAAGATTTTACAACGGAGTTTAATAAGCTCGCTCACTTTGCGCCGAGGCTTATTCGTGATGATGAAGACCGGGCGTTCTACTATCGTAACAAGTTGAATGCCGTGCTTCAAAGTAAAGTGAGAAGGGGTACCGCGTCCTTTGGAGATCTCTACGACGATGCCTTATGGGCTGAAAAGTCAATGAAGGCCATTAGGGATGAAGCTTTAACGAACAATCCCTCTCCTTCTTATGCTCCTAGGCCGAATGCTTATGGGAAGAGGCCGTTTATCCCGTCTTCTTCGAATTCCTATGCTAACAAGAGGAGGTGTAATCCTTCTTCCAATGCAAGAAATCCTTCTCCTTATATTCCTAGAGCTACTTCCAATGTGGCTCATAGGCCTTATGCTCCTCAAGCTCAAGGTCGTCAATGTAATCAGTGTAGGCAACCATCCCATCCTGGTGTGCCATGTGCCAACCGAGCCTACATTTGCTTCTTTTGTAAGAAGGGTGGTCATCGTTATGAAGATTGCCCCGATCGAAAGTTGCCCCCTCCTCCTCCTAAGCCTAAGGGTTCAATCTTTGTCATGAGTCGTGCTGAAGCCGAGGCTCATCCCGAGATCATTACTGGTATGTTCTCAATCTTAGAGCAACCGTGTCTTATTTTATTTGATACCGGTGCTTCAATGTCTTTTGTGTCATCAACCTATGCTAATAAATTATCAATCAAGCCTACATCTAGTGAGGATACTCCCATATCCTTACCATCCGGAGATATTATCTCTTGTTCACCCCTTTATCCAGATGTGCCTATATCTATTTCGGGTTCTATCTTTCCCGCGAATCTCCTTAAGTTTCCTCTAGGAGAGTTTGATATTATCTTAGGTATAGATTGGTTAGCTATGTATCATGCTAGGTTCGAGTGTCGTGATCAAAAGATTTTCTTAAAGAGTCCTTTAGGTGTTAGAATAACCTATAAGGGATCTCATCCCCGTAAAGGTGTGTCTTTAATTTCTGCTATGAAGTTGGTAAGTATGGTTATAAAAGGTCGCCAAGCATTCTTGTGTGTTGTGACTTCTTCAAACACCTCCTTGCCAAGTATTGAAGAGGTACCTATTGTTCGAGAGTTCATTGATGTATTTCCTGAAGATTTGCCCGGGATCCCTCCCGAGCGTGATGTTGAATTCTCCATTGATCTTGTTCCTGGTTCTGGTCCAATTGCCAAAGCTCCTTATCGTATGGCACGTTGAATTGAAGAGTTGCGAAAGCGTTGGATGATAGGATTTGAAAAGGGTTTTATTCGACCAGTGCCTCGGCTTGGGGTGCTCCGGTCCTTTTTGTGTGAAGAAGAAGGATGGTTCTATGAGATTGTGTATCGATTACCGTGAATTG
Source organism: Heliosperma pusillum (assembly GCA_022085475.1). Taxonomy (NCBI): domain Eukaryota; kingdom Viridiplantae; phylum Streptophyta; class Magnoliopsida; order Caryophyllales; family Caryophyllaceae; genus Heliosperma; species Heliosperma pusillum. The sequence continues at coordinate 7,994 of JAIUZE010009607.1, read as the reverse complement.
AATCGGATTACAATCAAGAATAGGTATCCTTTACCGAGAATTGAAGATTTATTTGATCAATTAAAGGGTGCTTCTACATTTTCGAAGATTGATTTGAGATCTGGTTATCATCAAATTCCGGTTAGAGATGTTGATATTCCAAAGACCGCTTTTAGTACGAGGTATGGTCATTATGAATTCAAGGTAATGCCATTTGGATTGACGAATGCTCCTGCTATCTTTATGGATCAAATGAACCTCACATTTAGTGAATATCTTGACAAGTGTGTGGTGGTATTCATTGATGATATTCTTATTTTCTCCAAGTCCGAAGATGAGCATGCTATTCATTTGAGGATTATTTTGGGTGTTCTACGTCGTAAGAAGTGGTATGCTAAGTTCTCTAAGTGTGAATTTTGGTTATCTAAAGTGTCCTTTCTAGGGCATGTGATTTCAAAAGAGGGTGTTATGGTGGATCCTTCCAAAATTGAGGCCGTTGTTGATTGGAAGAGTCCGACTGATATTAGAGAGATTCGAAGCTTTCTTGGTTTAGCTGGTTATTATAGAAGATTTGTCAAAGATTTCTCTAAGCTGGCTAGACCTATGACTCAGTTGTTGAAGAAGGAAACCAAATTCCTATGGAATGAAGCTTGTGAAAGTGCGTTTCAAGAGTTAAAGAAGAGGTTAACTACCGCTCCGGTGTTGACTTTGCCTGAAGATGGTGTAGACTTTGATGTCTATTGTGATGCTTCTAAAATGGGATTAGGTTGTGTTCTTATGCAGAATAGGAAGGTGGTAGCCTATGCTTCAAGGCAATTGAGAGTTCATGAGGTGAACTATCCTACTCATGATCTAGAATTGGCCGCTGTTGTTCATGCTTTGAAAGTATGGAGGCATTATTTAATTGGAGTTCATTGTCGTATCTTCACCGATCACAAGAGTTTGAAGTACATATTTACTCAAAAAGAGTTGAAGATGAGGCAAAGAAGATGGTTGGAATTGGTGAACGATTATGATTTTGAGTTATTGTATCATGAAGGGAAGGCGAATGTTGTTGCAGATGCTCTTAGTAGGAAAGCTTCTCATGCTTTGAATGCTTTGCATGTATTACCTGTTGATCTTTGTGCTGAGTTTCGAAGATTGAGTTTGGAGTTTGTAGAGCGTGGAGTTGTTCATGTTGGTGCTATGATTGCCGAGCCTGTGTTTCTTCGTGAAATCCGTGAAAGCCAAGTTGATGATCTTACCTACAAGTCTATCCAAGCCAAAATTCTTGAAGGTAAAGGTGAAGATTTCAAGTTTGATAATGAAGGTGTTCTTCGTTTCCATGGTCGTTTATTTGTTCCTAATGCCCTTAATTTGAGGAAGCGAGTTCTTGATGAAGCTCATCTTTCCCCTTATTCTATTCACCCCGGAGGTGATAAGATGTACAAGGATTTGAAGCTGCAGTTTTGGTGGCCGAACTTGAAAGGTGATGTTGTTTCTTATGTTGGAAGATGTTTGACTTGCCAACAAGTGAAGATTGAACACAAGAGACCCGGTGGATTGCTACAACCGTTGGATATTCCACTATGGAAGTGGGAATCTATTTCAATGGATTTTGTTATGGCTTTGCCGAAGACCGTTGGTGGTAAAGATGCAGTTTGGGTTGTTGTTGATCGATTGACCAAGTGTGCTAGATTTATTCCGATCAAAGAAACTTGGAATTTGGATCGTTTAGCAAAAGCTTATGTGGATGAAATTGTTAGATACCATGGAGTTCCATTGGAGATTATATCCGACCGAGATCCGAGATTCTGTTCGAGATTTTGGAAAGCTTTGCAAGAGGCCATGGGTAGTAAGTTGTTGATGAGTACTGCATTTCATGCCGCTACGGATGGTCAGACTGAGAGGACTATTCAGACTTTAGAAGATTTGCTTAGGGCTTGTGCTCTTGACTTCCAGTCTAGTTGGGGAAAGAGTTTACCGTTGGTGGAGTTTTCTTACAACAATAGCTATCATGCATCTATTAGATGGCTCCCTTCATGAAGCTCTTTATGAGGAAATGTCGGAGTGCCTATATGTGGAATCATTGAGTGAACAATCGTGATTTAGGCAAGGCCCCGATGTTTCTTGTTGAGAACCATTGATAGGTGAAGGTCATTCGTGATAAGAAGGAAAGCCGCTCAAGACCTTCCAAAAGTCCTTATGCGATATCCTAAGAAAGGCCTTTTAGAGTTAGACTTTGGTGAATAAATTATTCTTGAAGGTGTCTCCTATGAAGGGTGTTAAAAATTAAAAAGGTTGGTGTTAGGGTAAATTGAGCCCGAAATACATTGGAACCCCTTTGATATGGTGGAAGGATTGGTGCAGTTTGCTATAGTTTGGAATTGCCGCCGAATTTGGCTAAGGTTCATGATGTTTTCCATGTTTCTCAATTGAGAAAGTATGTTAGTGATCCAAGCCATGTATTTCAAAAGGAATTGCCCGAGCTTGAACCGAATTTATCCTTTGAAGAGAAGCCGATCCGCATTCTTGATCGTAAGGATAGGAAGTTGAGAAGTAAAGTAGTTCCTTTGGTGAAAATCTTGTGGAGAAGTGCTAATGTCGAAGAAGAGACTTGGGAAACCGAAGCTTCTATGCGTAGTAAATATCCGAGTCTTTTCGAGTAAGGTAAATTTTTCTTTCCTCAAGTTTCGAGGGCGAAACTTTTTAAAAAGGTGGGGTGATTGTAACACCCGGAAATGTACCCTATTTTTCTAGTAGAAATATTTTACGAAACTTTTTCAATAATTTTAAGTTTTAAATTATAATTTTAAGTTCCGAGTCGAATTTAGAATTTCCGAGTTCGTATTTGGAATTTCTGCGAGATTTCATGAAAAAGTCGTCTTCAGTCTAGTTTGACTTTCTGGACTTTGGAAATCGTGTTTGACTTTTTCTCTACACAACTCACAACACACTCCCTCCTTAACCTAAAATCTCATTAAACACAAAATCAAACCTAGTTTTCTTCTTCCTTAAGAAATCAATTTCCCTCTTTGATTTCGATTTCATAATTCGCATAACTTCTTCGTTGCTCGATAGAATTTACGTAAGTTTATCTTATTCTTACTCCCGTACCTTCCTCTATCCGCGTAGATGTTAAAATCATCGTCTTTCTCGCTTTTCAAACTTTCCGTCTTTCTCAAGATGAACTTTATTCATCTTTTTACGATCTAATTGTAGGTGGCGACCTCCAAGATCCCGACAAAGACTATTTCCTTATAGAAGAGGAGCTTGACGACGATCATTAGAGACGCTCAAAGGTAACGGTGAAGGGTTACTCGGTATTACTTACGTGTTTTACATGTTTATATGCTAGAAAATCGTATTAGATTACGATTAGGAAGATTAGAAACCATGCTATGATTAGTAAATGATGTTATATGATGAATGTTGATGAATTATATTGATTGTTGATGATTATTTGAAGTATATATGAGAATTGAAATGATTTGGAAATGAATTGGTTGAGCTTTGGAAGCTCTCGGGTGAAGAAGTGATCCCAGCCGGTCGACCGGCCGCCGGTCTGACCACCGGCTGGGAACACATCAGAAACCCCTTTGGAAATTGAGAATTTGTATGAAGTGGTGCTCCAGGCCGGCCCACCGGCCGCCGGTCGACTGACCGGCCCAGACCCCTTTCCTCTGTTTTTGAGTTTTTGCCTGTGTTCTGAGCCGGCCCACCGGCCGCCGGTCTCCAGCCCGGCCTGGAACACGGCTGTACATTTTTCCTTCAACTTCTAAAACTCGTAATTTATATTAGTTCACATGATCGGTTTATCGTATAATTTTACGTAGAGTCTTATAATATTCATGTTTTGAATATATGATATCTCTTTCGCATGTATCACATGTTTGGTGACGGTTTTCGATATGTTTCCACTTTGAGTCGGTTTTTACAAATGAGTCGGTTTGAGCACTATTTTGTATTGTGCTATGTATTCTCATTCCCTTGGCTACCTTCCCGTTCGTAAGGCTGGAATGTCGGAACGGAGAGGTATCCTACTGCTTAATTGCATGTGTAGTGGGCATATGACGACGTTGTTGGGAGTTGAACGCTATGCGTTGTTCGACCCGGCCGTCAAATGTTGTATACTTGCGAGGTGGTGTTATTTGCATGTAGCGTACCGCTTGTTATGTGGCTAGAGCTCTTTTCCGCCTCTTTCGTGAATGTCGACCGAATTTGGGGTACTCGGCGTCTATGATTGACCGAGTCTTGGATGCGAAACGTTTATCGCATGTCGAATCGGAACACGTTATTCCGAGAGTCTGGCCAGGTTTAGACTAGGACCGTATTATTATCGTCGTCCTACCGGAGGAAATTAGTGAACATATACGAAATGTTATCGTGTATGCGTTACAGGGAAATGCTTATCCCGTGGATGCCTTTTAATCATACTTGCCATGTACACGATGCTAGTGCGTTTCATTTACCGTGAGAAAGGTCGTCTTTATGTTGTTATACTTGAATGCGTGATTTCATGATTGAGTATTCATGATCATTGCATGACTTGGCATGGTTGTTTGTCGAGTCTCAATCTTATCAATCTTATACCGCTAACGGTGAGATGCAAGCCCTAGTGAGCGTATTCGATTGCCTAAGAGTGTCTTTCCCGAGTCTTGGAATAACATGATGGTTACGGATTTGATTTCTATATGATCTTATCATTATATCTCGTATTGCCTATTTATTCTTATCGCAACTCACATGGTATATATATATATATGCATGCTTTACTTTCGTATTACCTTATGTGTACGTTTGATGTAATATGGCTGGGAGAACCCGGAGTTACTCCCCACTGACTGTGGCATTCATGTTTTTCATGGATGAACAGGTTGCATGCTATGGATGACTTTTTGGATCTGATATTTTGGGGTTCGGGTGTGAGCTAGCGGGCGTTGTCCCTGGAAGTTCACCTCTAGACGATAGTAGCTAATTTTTGTCAAACACTTGTTCTTTGCTAACATTTGAAGAGACCCCGTCTCTTTGTTGTATAGTTTCGCGTTTAGTTTGTAACATTTTGACACACCTCGTGTTATATATAACTTGCATGTTTAAAGGTTTTTAAAAATACCGTATTTCCGCATATTATTCACATGCTTGTTTGATTTATTATTCCGCATTCGCGAGGGTTGTCACATTCTTGTTGTCTCCAAAAGTGACCTTGCCACCGTCGAAGGGCTCTAGTGAAAGAAAAAGATTCTTATTTCCGGTCATGTGTCTCGAACAACCACTGTCGAGATACCATTGATTATTTTCTTTCACTATTATCTGCAAGGGAATCAAATACAGGTTTTAGGTACCCACGCTAAGTTGGGTCCTTTGTGGTTAGTGACTCTGTATATTTGATCCTTCCTAACCTATACCTGTTTTATAGTTCTTTTGGTCTTAACATAGGGTTGTCTAGGTTTATTATAGTACATTCTAGGTTTTCTATTGTGACTCACACTAGGTTTAAATGACTGCTTTTGATTCACATTCGCTTCGGATATTGAAGGTTTAGATGTGTAATCAAAAGCTATGTCATAAAACCATCTGAACTCATTGTTTCTAAATTCTTCACGTTCAGGTTCAGGTTCAGACACATCAACACTAGACACGTCATGTTCTTTAACAAAATCAGTTTGATTTTTGTTATCATTGACATATTTAACACTATTTTCTTTAACATGACCATTGTGACCACAATAATTGCAAATCAGATATTCTGAAAGATTGACATATTTCTTTCTTCTAAAATCACGATCAGAAGGAGTGGATTTGCACTTATCATGGTCTCTTCGACTATAACATTCATGTCCTAGACCCATCTTCATGTTATTGTTAGACTGTTCTCTAAGGAAGTTTAAAACTTTCTGACTTCCTTCCCATTTATCATGAACTTTTCGTGCATGAAGGAGCAATTCCTTCAAAGACTGAATTTCTTTTTCACATATCGAATGGTCTATATTCGAGTCTTTTGAGGGATTGTTCTTTTTAAAGTTTTCACGAAAATCATTAAAACGTTTGTTCAAGATATATTTCTCCTCATTATGTTGATCTTTGGCTTCGGAGAATTCAGCCTCTATATCTTTCAATTGCTGAGAAAGAAAAGAGTTTTCTTTCTTGTGATCAATGATAGCAACTTCCTTTGCCTTAGCTTTAGATTTTAAAAGCTCATTGACTTTCTTCAATTCTAAAGTTATAACCTCATTAGCTATAACTTTGGCTTGAAGATGCTTAATGTTGAGCTCTAACTCTGAGATTATAGCTTCATTAGCTATAACTTTAGACTCAAGAGCTTCTTTCTCAACATTTGTCATGTTTGAAGTTATAGCTGAAGTAGCCATAACTTTAGATTTGAGCTTTTTAGCTTTGGCCTTCAGAAGTTGGTTTTCCTCAGCAATGTTAATAATTTGTTCCTTAAGATCGTTTAATTCAAGATTTTGTTCATGACAATGATCTAAGGTTTCTTCAAAATACTTAATTAAAGACTTCTTAGACAACTTGTTAACTTGCTTTTTAAGTTCAAGATGACTAACCTCTTCATCATCTTCTCAATCTGATTCTGAATCTGAATTGTTGACAAGGCATATCTCAGATTCAGTCTCGTTGTCACTGTCAGAAATTAGGTCAAGACTGACGTTGCTCAGACATAGGTTGGCGACTTCTTCTTCCTCTAACTCGTCGTCTTCTGTGTCGAGATCTCCCCAGCAATAAGCCATCATGACTTGCTTGAATTCCTTCTTGGTTTTGTCTCGTTGATTTTTGTCTTTGATTTTCTTCCAGGTAGGGCAATCCTTAATCATATGATCATTGTCCTCACACTTGAAGAAACCACGACTTGAGAGAGACCCTTTTGACTCGATTGGCTTTTTATAAGATTTGTTAGTGTTATTGTTAAACGTTTTTTTTTTTTTTTTGATTAAAGAAGTTTTTCTTAAAACGCCTAGCAAATAACACTGTTTCATCTTCAAGATCCGAATCTTGTTTTTCACTAGACTCAGCTTCTAAAGCCACTTTCTTATTATTGCTATCGTTTGCCTCATCCTCATCAAATGTAATCTCGTGAGCTATTAGTGTTCCGAGTAGCTCTTGATAAGATAGGTTAGATAGATCTTATTCCTCAATTACCGTCACCTTAGATCTCCATCGTTTAGACAGACTTCTTCTAAGGATCTTTCTAGAAATTTCCTCTGAGTCAAAAGTTTTTCCAAGATTTTTCAATTCATTAATGATACTAGAGAAGCGAGTGGACATGCTATCAAGCGATTCATTTTGCTCCATAGAGAACAATTCGTATTTTCGCATTAACAATGCAATACATTGCATTTTGACAACAGTCGTTCCCTCATAGGCTAACTCTAGACCATCCCATATTTCCTTGGCAGTTGAGCTAGATGAGAAACGGTCAAACGCAGTAGAAATCATGCCGTTTTGCAACAGACTGATAGCGTTTGAATTTTTCTCAGCTTTCTTATCTTCACAAAATCATGCATCAACTTTTATCATCCAAAGTTACAGGTTAAAGCTATAACTTTGAACTTTAGTATGTAAAGTTATAAGTGAGTCATAACTTTACAAACTTAAAATCACTCTAATGGAATAGTTACCGAATGACGACCTATACTATCTAATATTCACAAAGATATTCAGTATACGGATAATCTCTTCACCTTGATCACAAAGACCCTTCATCTTGACTCTTGTGTTATTTGAGGTAGATCTTGCTTGAATTGTTTCTTCAAAGTTATAACCAAGGTAGCTATAACTTTGCATAGGAACTTTTTGAAGTTATACCTCGAGCTCCTATAACTTTGTCACACAGAACTTGTTAAAGTTATGCCTTAAGCTCCTATAACTTTGATCTTCTTTCTTGTAATTGTTGCTAGCTATGATAATACTAAAGCACACAATTACATGCATATGATATATCAAGTAAAGCACATTATCAAGTAAACACATGTCATTATCAAAACTATAAAATAGGTCCAACAAATTTAAATATATATATA
>JAIUZE010009606.1:0-24599 GCA_022085475.1 Heliosperma pusillum | reverse complement strand
ACCAACATTAACACCATAATCATATAGTTGTTGCTTTAACCAAAGTAGTTGAGAACATACCAGTCCTGCAGCGATATATTCAGCTTCTGCAGTAGACAATGCAACCGAATTTTGCTTCTTTGAGCCCCAAGTAATTATGCAAGGTCCAACAAAAGTAGCGAATCCAGAGGTACTTTTTCTATCTAAAGAACATCCCGCATAATCTGCGTCTGAATATCCTACTAGATCGAAATTACACTCAAGTGGATACCACAATTATAAATTAGATGTACCAATTAAATATCTCAAGATACGTTTAACTGCAATCATATGTGATTCCTTAGGACATGATTGAAATCTAGCACAGACACATACGCTGAACATAATGTCAGGTCTACTTGCAGTTAAATATAATAAAGAACCAATCATACCTCGATATGTAGTCTCATCTACGGACTTACCATTTTCGTCTAAGGTTAACTTTTTGTCAGTTACCATAGGTGTGTCCATTGGATGAGCGTTTTCCATACCAAATTTTCTGATTAGCTCCTTGACATATTTTTGTTGGTGAATCTTTATGCCTTCTTTGGTTTGTTGAATCTGCAGTCCTAGGAAGAATTTCAATTCTCCCATCATGCTCATTTCAAATTCTGAGGTCATAAGATCTGAAAAATACTTGCACAATTTATTGTTAGTAGAACCAAAAATAATATCGTCTACATAAATTTGAGCAACAAGTAAATCAGAACCCTCGGATTTTAGAAATAGGGTTTTGTCGACAGATCCTCTCTTAAAATTGTTTTGTAATAAAATTTTTGACAATCTGTCATACCAAGCCCTAGGCGCTTGTTTCAAACCATATAAAGCTTTGTCGAGTTTAAAAACGTGGTTTTGAAACTTGCTATTCAAAAATCCAGGAGGTTGTTCAACAAAAACCTCTTCTTCCAAATAACCGTTAAGAAATGCAGTCTTAACGTCCATTTGGAATAATTTCATTCCTTTATGAGCTGCGAAGGCGATGAGCAAGCGAATAGCTTCAAGTCTTGCTACTGGAGCGAATGTCTCGTCATAATCAATCCCTTCTTGTTGATTATAACCTTGAACGACCAATCGAGCCTTGTTACGAACTATAACTCCTGAATCATCCAATTTATTTCTGAATACCCATCGAGTACCAATCACAGTTCGATTAGGAGGTCGTGGCACAAGGTGCCATACTTTATTACGTTCGAACTGTTGAAGCTCCTCTTGCATAGCCACAATCCAGTCGGATTCTGCAAGAGCTTCCTTTATGTTGGTAGGCTCTATGGTAGACAGAAAAGAATAGAATGAACAAAAGTTATTTAATGTTCGCCTCGTTTGAACTCCTTTATTCAAACTTCCTAGGATACTATCCATAGGATGAGAACTCTTATATTTCCATTTCTTAGAGTTCCTAGGCTCATCATCATCTGATGAACTATCACTTTCCTCAAATGATTCAGAATCAAGATTGGTTCCCCCTGAGTTGGACTCTGGGGTTATAGCTGAAGTTGGTACAACTTCAGTTACACCATCTTGGTTCTGGTTCAAAGTTATAGCATCATCAGCTATAACTTCAGTTTCCTTTTCCTTGTTTTGAGAAGAGACATTCGTATCATCAACAATTGTCTCAGTTCTCTGTTCAAGGTCATTTGCGGATTTATCAAGTTCATCATTGATTCCTTCAATAACTTCTTCAATATTTTCTGGCACGTCATCTCTGGAGAGACGAAAGTCTGGATCATTCATGTCCTCTTCTTCATTCTGTTCAACTTGTTCAAGCACACTATCTTCATCAAATACAACATGAACACTTTCTTCTATGCACAAAGTTCTTTTGTTAAAAACTTTAAAAGCTTTACTATGATTAGAATAGCCAACAAACACAGCTTCGTCACTTCGTGGATCAAATTTGCTCAAATTACTTTTTCCATTATTATGGACAAAACATTTACTCCCGAAGCAACGAAGGTGAGCTATATTGGGTTTTCTCCCTCTTAAAAGTTCATAGGGAGTCTTTTTGAGAATAGGTCTAATCATAGCTCTATTGTGCACATAGCATGCAGTACTTATGGCTTCTGCCCAAAAGCTCTTAGGAAGGCCACTACACAAAAGCATAGTGCGGGCCATGTCCTCTAATGTTCTATTCATACGTTCCACGACACCATTTTGTTGTGGGGTTCGTGGTGCAGAAAAGTTATGTCCTACACCATTCTCCCTACAATATTCTATAAAAGCTTGATTATCAAATTCGGTGCCATGATCCGTACGAATGGAAACTAACTTTTTATCATACTTGTTTTGGGCGAGCTTCATTAGTACTACAAACTCATCGAAAGTTTCATCTTTAGTAAATAGAAAGATAGGCCATACATACCTGGAGTAGTCGTCGACTAGGACGAATACGTACCTTGATCCACCGCGGCTTCTAACTTTCATAGGTCCACATAGATCCATGTGTACCAACTCAAGTGGACGCTCTGTACTTACTACTCGTTTCGGTTTGAATGAAGATCTAACTTGTTTACAACGGGCACATGAGTCACACATCTTTTCTTGTTCGAATTTGATTGAGGGTAAACCCTCAACTAAATCCCAAGACTTGAGTTTCTTTAAAATCGTTGGACTGATGTGTGCAAACCTCTTGTGCCACAAGCATGAATCATCCACAGTGACTTTCATGCACGTAAAGGAACTTGTAGTGACTTTGTTTAAATCAATCATATACACGTTCCGTTTACGTAGACCTTCTAAGATAACATTGCTAGTTCCTTCAACTATGATACGACAAACATTTGAATGAAAAACGACTTTGTTGCCTTTGTCACATAGTTGAGAGATACTTAGCAAGTTATGCTTAAGGCCATCTACCAGATATACGTTATTGATAGCATGTGAAGAAGATATACCAATCTTACCTACACCGATTATGTTGCCCTTCTTGTTGTCTCCAAAGGTGACCTTGCCACCGTTGAAGGGTTCTAGTGAAAGAAATAAATTCTTGTTTCCAGTCATGTGTCTCGAACATCCACTGTCGAGATACCATAGATTGTTTTCTTTCACTATTATCTGCAAGAGAATCAAATACAGCTTTTAGGTACCCACGCTAAGTTGGGTCCTTTATGGTTAGTGACTCTATATATTTGATCCTTCCTAACCCATACCTGTTTGACAATTCTTTTCTTCTTAGGATAGGGTTTGCTAGGTTTATTATATTGTTTGTTATTGTTGTGACGCACATTAGGTTTAAATGACTGCTTCTGATTCACATAAGATTTAGATTTTGAAGGTACAGATGTGTAATCGAAAGCCATGTCATAAAACCACCTGAACTCATTGTTTCTAATCTCATCACGTTGAGATTCAGGTTCAGACTCATTAACACTAGACACGTCATGTTCTTTCACAAAATCAGTTTGATTTTTGTTGTCGTTAACATATTTAACACAATTGTTTTTAACATGACCGTTGTGACCACAATAATTGCAAATCAGATATTCTGAAAGATTGACGTACTTCCTTCTTCTGAAATCACGGTCAGAAGGAGTGGATTTGCATTTATCATGGTCTCTACGACTATAGCATTCATGACCAAGACCCATCTTCATGTTATTGTTAGACTGTTCGGTAAGGAAGTCTAAGACCTTCTGACTTCCTTCCCACTTATCATGAACTTTTCGTGCATGTAGGAGCAATTCCTTCAAAGACTGAATTTCTTTTTGACACGACGAATGATCTACATTCAAGTCTTTGGAGGGATTGTTCTTTTTGAAATTTTCACGAAAATCATTGAAACGTTTGTTCAAGATAAGTTTCTCCTCATTATGTTGACTTTTGGCTTGGGAGAATTCAGCCTTCAAATCTTTCAATTGCTGAGTAAGAAAAGAGTTTACTTTCTCATGATCAAGAATAACAACTTCCTTTGCCTTAGCTTGAGATTGTAAAAGCTCATTGACTTTCTTCAATTCTAAAGTTATAGCTTCATTAGCTATAACTTTGGCTTGAAGATGCTTAATGTTGAGCTTCAACTCTGAGATTATAGCTTCATTAGCTATAACTTTAGACTCAAGAGCTTCTTTCTCAACATTTGTCTTGTCTGAAGTTATAGCTGAAGTTGCCATAACTTTAGACTTGAGCTTTTTAGCTTTGGCCTTTAGAAGTTGGTTTTCCTCAGCAATATCAAGAATTTGTTCTTTAAGATCTTTCAATTCTAGACTCTGCTCATGACAATGATCTAAGGCTTCTTCAAAATACTTAATTAAAGACTTCTTAGATAAATTCTTAACTTGCTTTTTAAGTTCAAGATGACTAACCTCTTCGTCATCTTCTGAATCTGGTTCTGAATCTGAGTTGCCAACAAGACACATCTCGGATTCGCTTTCATTGTCACTGTCAGAAATTAGGTCAAGACTGACGTTGCTTAGACACAAGTTGGCGACTTCCTCTTCTTCTGATTCGTCGTCCTCTGTGTCGAGATCTCCCCAGCAATAAGCCATCATTACTTGCTTGAATTCCTTCTTGGTTTTGTCTCGTTGATTTTTGTCTTTGATTTTCTTCCATGTGGGGCAATCTTTGATCATGTGATCATTATCCCCACATTTGAAGCAACCACGACTTGAAAGAGACCCTTTTGACTCAATTGGCTTCTTGTAAGATTTGTTAGTGTTGTTGTTAAACGTTTTCCCTTGTGGTTTGTTAAAGAACTTTTTCTTAAAACGTCTAGCAAACAACACTGTTTCATCTTCAAGATCCGAATCTTGTCTTTCACTAGATTCGGCCTGTAAAGCCACCTTCTTGCTATTACTATCATTTGCCGCATCTTCATCAAGAGTAATCTCATGAGCCATTAGGGTTCCAAGTAGCTCTTGATAAGATAGGTCAGATAGGTCTTTACATTCCTCAATTACCGTCACCTTAGGTCTCCATCGTTTAGATAGACTTCTAAGGATCTTCCTGGCAATTTCCTCGGAGTCAAAAGTTTTTCCAAGATTTTTCAATTCATTAATGATACTGGAGAAGCGAGTAGACATGCTGTCAAGCGATTCATTTTGTTCCATGGAGAACAATTCGTATTTTCGCATAAGTAGAGCTATGCGTTGCTTTTTGACAACAGTTGTCCCCTCATAAGCTAACTCAAGACCATCCCATATTTCCTTGGCAGTAGAACTAGATGAGAAACGATCAAATTCAGTATGGGTCATGCCGTTTTGCAACAGACTAATAGCCTTTGAATTTTTCTCAGCTTTCTTATAATCTGCCTCAACATAGTCATCTTCTTTCTTTTCGATGGAAGTGCCTGTAGCCGTTCCAAGCATGATCTTATTAGGACCATTCTTAATGATTAGCCAACACTCCCAATCGTTACCCTTTATGAAATGGGTCATCATATTTTTCCATAGACTGTAGTTCTTCCCATCGAATACGGGACACTTCAGATGTTTGGAATCCATTAAAATAAAATTAAATGCAGCGGAAAATAAATAAAAATAAAAAGATAAATGGATCAGACTCCTTGCTGTAAGGCAATCAAGAGCACGAGGCTCTGATACCAATTGTAGAGTCTATTGATCGAATACGAAAGAGGGGGGGGGGGGTGAATTGAGTATTAAAAACTAGCCCCACTTTTTCGATTTATATGATATGTAATTAATTATTTGATCTTATGAATTAAAATCAACTAATTAATTAATCAAAGTAAGCGCGAATAACGAAATAACGAAAAGTAAAGAGATAAGAGAGAGGCACACGATTTTTGAAGTGGTTCAGTTTCACACGTTGAAACCTACGTCCACTATTCTCGATTAATAATTTTTAGTACCTTTCTACGGATTACAAAAATTATCAACCCACTCGTATAATCAACACTATGATTATAACTCAAGGTGAGTATCGCTAAATACTCTATACTATCTTACGCTAATAAGAAAGTACAATATAACTCACACAGATTCCCGTTAAAGAATTGTAAGCTTATAATGATGTACTAATCCAATAACGTATTTCACTCAAGCGATTGATAATAATTGATGCACGACTCTTTTAAAAACAAACTCTAAAAATAATAAATATTTGCTCAAAGGTTTGCTTTAAAACGATTTTGGAAAATCAACACTAGTAAATAATTGTGCCGTGTGTATGTAGTGTATTTCGTGTATAGTCGTGTGTTTTGCAATTTGTATGTGAAGGAGTATTTATAGTAGTAGAATCATGGTAGATCTAAAACCCTAGTATAATATTTAATAAAGATACTTATCTTATCATAAAATAATATTTGCTAATCTTATAGAAATATCTTTATCACAAAATATTATTTGGTTTATCTTATAGAAATATATTTATCTTGATATCTCAAAATATTGTTGTAAAGATATAGTAGAATCCTAGATTAGGTAAACTAAGGAAACAAACCTATGGAGGCCGGATTCCTATAGCCCACGAAACCCTAGGAGCACGAATCCCTAGGTGGCACAAACTAGGTTTCACGAAACCCTAGATGGCTCAACCACTAGGTGGGCTAATTAGGTTAACAACAAATTGAGCTAGAATATATTAGAAACCCTAGGTAGCATGACAACCCATAAGTTGTATTACTAACCAATAGAATCTCATAAATATATTCTCTATTAAAATAATTGATAAATATAAAAATACTCTTTCACTTTTGAAAACATTTCACAACATTTTATTTCCAAAATCATGCATCAATATTTTATCATCCAAAGTCATAGACTAAAGCTATAACTTTTGAACATAAAATCTCTCGAATGGAATAGTTACCGAATGACGACCTATACTATCTAATCTTCACAAAGATCTTCAGTATACGGATCATCTCTTCATCTTGATCACGAAGACCCTCCATCTCGAGTCTTGTGTAGATTTATGTAGATCTTGTTTGAAGCGATTTTCCTTAAAGTTATGCCTGGTTAGTTATAACTTCCAAGTTCACTTCCAAAGTTATTCCTGAAGTTGGTATAACTTTGTCTCACAGATTTTATCAAAGTTATGCCTAACTTTGATCTTTCTTCTCATAATCGTTGCTAGCTATAATAAGACTAAAGCACACAATTACACGCATATGATATATCGAGTAAAACATATTATTACATAAACACATGTCATTATCAAAACTTATGAATTGGTCCAACAATTTTATTTAATATGTTTGCATGCATTGCCAAATCGGCATAACATGACATGCATATTTTATCGAGTCTTCGACCATGTCAATTAAAATTATCGTTAATTCATCGATTTAGTTCACTTAAACGAGATAGATAATAAATTGACATGACCTCTCATAATAAATAATTGAGATCAAGCCTTATCAAATAGTAGAACCCATGAATCCCAATTTCGCAATGAAGTAGGCTCGGCTCACCGGGGTGCTAAACTTGTTACGTTGTGTAAGTTGGGTAATAAAGGTTATTACTTCGAAATTTGGATTAAGGTCAACGGTAGTTTTCGCGACCGTAGCCGCATGTGTTTCGGGCTTAAGATATATATTAAAGTAATATTATCAACCAAGAGTTCTAAAGTAGAATCGATTAAAGAGTTAATCCACCGAATTATTTTAATAAGGGATGAATCGGCTCACCGTGCCCAAGTTGATATGAATTTGGATCTTGGAATCATTTATAATAGTTGGGTAAAGGTCACTATTTAAATGTTAAAACTTGTTTAAAGTGTTTACAAGTATTTAAATGATAAATGTTAACATTTCCTTTATGACTAAAATTTGTAGTTAACTTTGTACAATCGCAATGGGTAGTTCATCCAACACGACAACCACTAACGCTCCAACTCTCACCAATGTATCATGGCTTCGATCCTTCATGGATCGATGCAAGCTAGAAACGAATGGCGCTAATTTCGCCGATTGGGATGCGCAACTCCGCTTGGCCGCGGAGGGTGACGACAAGCTTCGTTACCTTACCGCGGCCTCTCCCACCGCACCTAACGAAAGGTCAACCGCCGGCGCAAGGCGAACCTATGAGGCTTACCATAAAGAGTCAGCCGCGATCAAAAACGTTTTGATCTTCTCGATAGAGGCCGATCTCCAAAGGAGTGGCTTAAAGATGAGCACGGCCTATGAGATCTACACGAAGCTTGTGACCATGTTTTTACAAGCTCCAAGGATCATTCAATATGAGACGGCTTCCGCGTTTTTCGACATGAACTTAAGATAGGGCCAAAAGGTTAGCCCTCATGTACTCAAATTGATTGAGCATGTCCAGACTCTCAAATTGCAAGGGGTTGACATTCCCGAATAACTCGTTATTGACCGTGTTTTACATTCCTTGGGGAAAATCAAAGCATATGTACAGTTTAGGGTAAACTACAATATGCAAAATATGAAAACATCTCTTCATGAATTGCACAAGATGCTTGTACAAGCCGAGAGAGACATGGGGCTAAATGTTATCACCACCAAGGATGTGCTCAATATTAATAAGAAGAGTAAGGGTAAGTTTAAAAGGGGTGGTAGTAAAGGAAAGAAGCCCTCCACTTTCAAGGGAAAAGGTAAAGCTATTGAGAAAAGCTCACCCATGCCCAAGAAGGGTGCCTCCAATTAGGACAAATGTCATTATTGTCATGGCGTAGGGCATTGGAAGAGGAATTGCCCAAAGTATCTTGGAGATCTCAAAGCTTGAAAGATTGTTTCAGTTGGTATATGTTCATCCCTATCATTTATGTTATGATCTCAAATTTAGTATATCGATACGAGTTGTGATTCTTACCCTTTTTAATTGTAATTAGGGCACCCAAGCAAGGACAAAGGAAAGGAGAAGCAAGCCTAAAGAGGCTCTTCAAGGGAAGCTAAGGTAGCCACCCATGGTTGAAGACCTATGGAAGCTTGGACTTATTTTGTGTTGTCTTCATTATTGGGTTGTATTTTGAGACAGTGTCTTAGAAACTCTTAATTTCCTTGTTTGACAATGGAAATTTGTTTATTTCCTTTTATTAACAAATGGTTGTAATTGGATATTAGTGACTTGGTTTTCAACCCAAGTCACTCGGTTTGTGGAAACGTTTATTGTTCTAAAACTTTTCTTTATACACAACTTGCATTTAAATAACATAAATTGTATCGACTTAAATTGATCATATAGTATTATGATGATTGGATCATTATAATAAGTTCAAAACTAATAATTTGATTCTACTTTTGAAAGATCAATTGTTAGGTCAAATTGAGTTATTTTACTTAAAGTAGGGAATCTACCAAACCAATTGGCCCAACCACTTATAAAGATTGTAAATGATATGAATATGAGTCCACCTCTTTAGCTTATAGAACTAGTCTATCTCAAAGCTATGATTCGATGTCTTTACAATAAAGTATTTAGTAGATCACTTAAGGTCATGTTGTGATACTTCTACCTTCCTCACGAGTATGAGTACAAAAGTTTTTGTGGCTCATAAGGCTATCTTTAAAGAAAATAGTTGTATTTTTCTAAAGATAGAGTGGGAGAAAATAAGCCACAACGTAAAACTAGTTAGGAACTAGTGAGGAAACCAAAACAAAATGTTCTTAGGTTAGACTCAAGGCTAGTGAGGAAACCAAAAGAAAGCGTTCTTAGGTGAATCCTTAGACTAGTGATGAGACCAAAAGAAAATGTTCTTGAAATAATAAGATTATGATCTATGAAGTGGAAGTACCTAGAAATTTTAAAATTTGATTTTCTAACATAAGAGACTTATGAAACTAAACGGAATCTATGCAAAGGAATGATGTATTTGGAGTTTTCCAATAATAAATCATTCGATACACATGAAGATGTTTTATTTGGAGGTGTCCAATTATAGTTGCATGGATAGACATGAAAATGTCTGCAAAAGCTAAGTTAATGCGTAACTATGCTTAGATCCAAATCATCAGTAATATACCTCATAGTAGGTGTGTACAAGATACACAACAAAACCACATGTCCAAATAGGGATTTGGAATGGGATGTGTACATGACACAAGCCTATGGTATCTACCAAGAGGTTATGATGATCTTTTCTATTATGAGATATAATAAGAGTTTCACTCGAGTTGTCGAAAAGTCGTGTATAGACATGAAGATTAGTGGGATTTAAAGTTATCATGTAAACACATGAAGTTCAGTGGGAGAAATTATCTTCCACGTGAATGAAAAATCACTCATTGTGAGTGACGTTTTCGGTTTACCTTTTTGAAAGGAGTGGTTGGATTTTAATACTGGATGAAAGAGGGCAACATGCATATACTAAAATTAAAATCTATTGTGGAATAGAAGATTTTAGCTTGGCATTTAGAAAAGTGTCTTATATCGATAAGATCCTTAATCTATTTCAACAAGTTAAATAGGTTATTCATATTGATGAAAGTGAGATCACTATGAAAAGGTCATAGTCATCCACTGAACCTAAGAGTTGTTGATTACATGAGTACTAATGTTTCTGCCATTAGGCCAATCATGTATGCCATTACAAGCACGTACCTAAGTGAATTGTATGCTGGGAGCATGACAAGCCTATAACAAATCAATCCACATGAGTGTCATTGGATAACCTACAAGAACATCCATAGGGTTCTCAAGGAGAACTAGGGATTCATTCTTGTGTTTGGTAGAGAAACTTTGGATATGTGGTAAAGGTTACACAAACCCAAATTTCCAAACTTATAAGGATTTATCAAAATCCTAGGCGTACTTTTGTTATACAAGAAGCGAATAACTAAAAAGGATGATTGAAGAGTCGATCATTAGAAATTCTACAAATAAAGACCTAGTACATTATGATGTGGATAAGGTGGTTTACAAGGAGCTAATGGTAGATCCTTTCACCTAAATACATATCAGTTATCATGATAAGAAGTGGGAGCATATTTCAAGTTAAAGAGCCCAACACTAGATAGAGATTTAGACATGTGCGTAGTTGAATTCATATTATTAGGAATAATGTTGAATGGAAGGAAAAAGCAATTCACAAGGTTGAAATAAATGAATACATGGTATATTCACTACTCAAGCCTTTATTACATTTAAATAAGATCGACATGAATTGTCATGGACGAAATAAACTGTAGATTATATGATATGAAACAATAACATTGTGTTGACTGTTCATATATGATAATCACATTTATCGTTTGAGTTTCTAAAACTCGTTTTTGTGCTTTGTTATATCCAAATGGGTTGTATAGACAATTTTGAACCCCACTAAAGTGGACTGGATTAACATAGCATTGGCCCCTAGTTGTTTTTATGAGGTGACGTCTCCAAGCGACTAGAGTGTGATGCGATTGATGGCAAGTTCAAGTGTCGTAAGGTCATAAGGGATGACCAGTCGATCACATAGACAGACTATAAGGGACAATTTGTGGCAGTGAACGCTTATAGAGTTCTGGCAATTCTTGTAGCCTGGTCGTGGCAAGAGCTACTATAGTATTCTTTTTGAGTCAATTCTTTGACTAAAGACTATTCGCCTAAGGTGGTACAATTTCAGAGTGACTTTGATTTATGCTCCACGGCCTTCGTAACTGGGGTCAAATGGGCATCTTTTGGGTCATGGTGACCTGTGGCTATTCGAAGGGAATAGTGCGATAGGAATTGTCCACCCCTTGTCAGGGTTGTTTTAAAAATCTCAAGGCCACTCGAGGAGGAGTAAGCTGAAAATGCGTGGCCACGCTTGGAAGGTATCTATGGTAGATAATTCCGGTCAGACAGTTACTTTTGAGATCGAGGAAACCACTCTTGATATGATCAAATGCAAGTACGACCTGCAAGACACCTTGCATTGAGTGGGAGATTGTAATAGGACAAGAGTATTTGTGACGCACAATTGTCTCGGATAAGTGAGAGATTGTTGGACTGAGTGTCCTCAACAATAGTGCAATCATATAATTAAATCTCAATAATAAGAATACAAAGGTATGATAAATATTATAGTCAATTGGTCAACTTAAATCGGTAACGATTGGCTCAATTGAGTTTGACGTTACTGTCGTAGGACGTTGGTGATCAATTGATCCCTTGAGGTCACACCTAAAGGACAATCCCCTAATCATGTACATTAATAAATTGTATAGCGATACATATTAATTAATCCCTTAAATTGAACTAAGTTTATATTAGTGAGAATAATATCTTATTGTAATATGATTAAATAAGATTCATATTAGTAACTTAATCGTTATATTACTAAGAATGCATTACGTTTATGAAACATTTGAGATAAGCAAAATTGGTTGATTATAATTACAAATCGTTGTAGATTATATCAACCAAATATGAGATTACCCATTTTATTTGCATGTAATTATAAAATGTGACTTAAAATGTTGAGTCTAATTTATTTGTTATGAAATTGCATTAAAATTAGTTAAATGCACATTTTAAGCTGAATTAAATGTTACATGTCACATGTCACATATGTGACAAATGACAAAATGCAAAAATAAAATGGACACCCATTTTATATCGGTGCACCGGTTTTGTGATGTCTTTTAGGGTGATTAGTTTTTGTATATTATTCTAATTGAGAATTAGACAAAATCATACACTAGACTATTACCAGTTCTCAACCTTATGCTTGTTTAGAACAACATGAAAGTGACATGACACTCCAAATCTTGTGGGGTGGCTGGATGCCACATGCAACAACAAGAGGAAATTTTCCTTCTTATTGTGTGCACTCCGTCTCATTTTATTGACTCATGCAAAATTGCTTATCTCTCTTATTTTTCTCCACCTTCTCACTAAAAACATGAGAAGTACTAGAACTTGAAGTTCTTATTTTATAATAACATTACTAGTGTAGTAATAAGAGGTTATTAGATTTATTTTAAAGGGTTACTACATTTTATACTAGTGTAGTATAGTTTAGTAGTGATTTGGAGATTGTCTTGGGTGCAACTTATAGGAGAGTTTCTAATTTGAAACTAGGAATTCATCCCTTCATTCATAGCTCAAGAACAATATTTGCAAGGAGTTCAAATATTGTGCCCATTTCCATTACTATCAATGTAAGAAATTGTTCTTTCCTTATCTTTTGTTAAACTGATATTAGAAATGTCTAATATTGAGTTTAAGAAACTTACACGCGAATCCGTTCACTTTGAAGGGTTGAGCATATTTCATGTAATTCATTTTCAAACGCCATATTTATTTTGCTTACCACTTGAGCTAAATCCCATGTTGATACTTATAATTAGCTTTTTAACTTTGCATGTGCACCTTCGGACCGTGAAGAAACACGATTACGAAAATGAGGATATTTGTCGGTCCATGCTGTCATAAACTTCTCCTTATATGGCATCCATGTCTTTATAATTTATGTTATAACAATTGCCTTTTCTTTGTACGAAAGCTTGAACAAAATCAAAGCTTCTTCAAATGATTTTTCAGACACAGCAAGCATAATAGCACTTCATGTTGATAAAAATTATTTCCCAATCCTTATCCTTTATAAAATGACTTTTGCACTTGGCTACTATATTTTTTTGTATGTGTCAAATGCATAAAAGATGAATACTTTGAGGAAACACAATCGAAATTGCCTTCTTGAGTGCATGATCTTTATCAGAAACTATAACCAATGGCTGAAATGTAAGACCTATAATCTCTTTACACATTTTGAAAGCCCACACATAATCTTCTTCTTTTTCCTTTTTTAAGAAGACAAAGCAAGACTAAAAGGATTTGTTTAAGCTAGATATATTCCAATGACATCAAGCAAAGGCATCGTGTATATGTTAGTCTTATATGTACAATCTAATACATATACTTTATTATAGATTTTACTTAGCATGACAGTTTTCAGGTGTGCAAAAAATACATGATTTAAATGACTATTCTCATCACACTTATAGTTACAAAGGAACTTTGCTCGACCAAATTTTTCAAAAAGTGCCTTAATCATGGACTTACCATCTAACTTTTCATTACGAATTTTAATCTTCGCATTGTGCAGTGTTCTAGACACAGCTTGAATGTTCGTATTTTTCAAACAAAGAGAGGAAAGAATATTACGAGGTTGAACACCAGAAGTACTAAGTATTTCAACTTCCAAAATTTCAGTTTTGTTAATCGACGACAAGAAGGATGACCAGACATATCTTTAGACGCATCATGGTTATGAGAGATTTAACTTAGTTCAAGTGTCCAAAGTCCATGACTTTTCTTCTTTCCTTGAATTTTAAAAGGACAGTTAGTAAGACGAGTACTTGTTTCTTTTTTGCGACTTAATAACGGATTCTTACGCCTATCACGATATACACCACCTCTATCACAACCATTAATTACATGCTCATCTTTTTTGGAATTTTTAATAGACATAACATACCCTTTTGCTACAAAAAATGATTTGAGATAGTCATACAATTCTTCTCGAGCCTTAAATCTCTTATATTGTACTCCCTCCTATTCTCTATGTTCTTCCACATTAGGTTTGGAAAAATATTTAGTGGAATAATGATATGTGGATGCAATTGAAAGTAAGAGAGAGAATGTGAGGTCATAAATTATTATAACCATAAATGATAGACAAATAAGGAAAGTGGAAGATCTTAGTGAATTTGTCGTTTTAGGAAATGTGGAAGATCTTAGATAATACAAGGGAAGAGTTGGGTGACACCGGCTTCAAATTTTTCGGGACATTGTATATTTATGTTAACTGCTAAGAAAGAATAACCAAATATATTCACCAAATAAAAAATTCATAATCTAACAAGATGATACCAAGATAGTTCATCAACAACAATCAAACTGAGAAGTAAAGTCCCACATACAAATACAACCTTCCTCAAAAAAACAAAATTACTTACTAATAAAATCTACAAACTCACAAACTCCTTTCAATTAGCAAGTTAATGAAAATTAGGACAAAATTGACATCTACTATATACTAAAGCATAAACAATTCCTGCTCTCTGATTGGCTGCAGAAATTCAGGAAAAGCGGGTCCCACATCAAAAGCAAAACATTAATTACCCTCTCTCCTCACACTTAACACTACTGATTTATTTACACTCTCCTCAATCTTAACAACTCTAATTTATTTTATTTACATATTCACAAATGGAAACAAAAAAACAAAACATCAACTTAGGCTCAATAGAATTAGAAGTGTATAATCACTTGAAATGAAAAAAAAAAATAAAATTATCCAGAAATTTTTGGGTTTGAAATTATTGATGGAAAAAAAATAGAAAATTTGTGATTCGAAACTACTGTAAAAAAAAAAGTGTATTTATATGACAATAAAAATGGCTGAAAAAACCGTGATTAATAACGAAATGGAGATATTGAAATGGTGATTAATGGTGAGAATTCTTTTGATCAATAATAAACAACAATCTTCTACCAAAAAAATTTGAACTTTATGTAAAGCCAACCTCAGAGATTGGATTGACATAGATGAGACGAAATTGAAATGAGAGAAAGGTGAGACGGTAGTAATTTGTGGTAGTGCAGGGACAAATATTTGTGGAGTTTTCAATCGTAATTTGGATCTTTGTTCATTTCAGTTTTTAGAAAAAACAAAAATGGAGGCTTGACCGCTTGACTCAGATGATGGACTGATAATAAGGAAGGTGGTAATTTGAGGCGGCGTAGGGTTTAGTCTTCTGGAGGTATGTGTTGGGGTTTTAAATGGTTAGCAACTACCACTTACGATATCATCTTATACTCTTATAGTATATATATAATTTGGACTGCAAAATGAATCTTTTCATATTGTCTTGGACGCCCTACTATGGCCCAAGCCAATATTATACGAGTTCACAGGTTGCTACTCACGCTTCTATCTATCTATAAAATAAAAGGCAAATTCTCATTTTAGACGGGTATATGCGTTTTAATTTTAAGACGGTCAAATGAACCCATGTGAGATAAATAAGACAAAAGCATAATGAATAAGAGAAAAAAAAATATTTATCCTACATGTACATGTAAAATGGTATTTAACCCGTTTTAAATTCAAGACGTATACCTTCGTCTAAAGCAAAACTAACTGAAAATAAAAATATGTCAATTGTCATATGGTTTTTTAATAATATATTTACGAACTGTTACATAATTACTTATATGTGGGTTAAAATAAAACATCCTAATCGGAACAATTATTCTATTATTAAATGAAACTATTACGTGTTAACTAATCGTATCAATTAACATATTTAGGATATTATAATTTTAAAACATCTCGTGCATATTTTTGAAATCGATTATTTACATTGTTTCATTTAGTGATTGGACATTTTGATTTTAGAAAAACTGATTCGCTTTACGTCCATCAAATACCGTTTAGGTTTTAAGGGAGTTCCCAAGCCTCAACCAAGTCAAGACGGGCGAGACCCCTGTGGACTGTGGTAGTCGTTGGAAGTGGCGACGAATAGATTGAATTTATTAGATTAATTGCGTTGATGATGAAAATAATTGTCGTCAAAAATGGACTGAAAGGAGGTCCTTGGAAAATGGGTTCTTACTCCCTAATTCTAAAGCAATGGACTCCTTCCTTCTCTACTGCCATGGAAAGAGTCTCCATTATTCCTGTATGGGTGCTTTTCCCTGATTTGGATCCTTTCTTGTGGTCCTCAGGTGTTCTTAGTAAGATGTCCAGCAAAATTGGTCGACCTATGTTTGCTGATATGCCTACCACTTGTAAGGAAAAGTTGTCTTTTGCAAGGGTGATGATTGAGGTTGATATTTCCACTACTCTTCCTACTTCTTTGAATATTCAAACCCCTTATGGACCATCTGTGCAGAGGATTGAATATGAATGGCTGCCATTCTACTGTTCTGATTGTGGCAAAATAGGACACAAAATTGTTTCTTGTAAAAAAAATAAGAAGCTGGTTACTTCTCTTGACAAGAAGACTGATCAGTCTCTTCCTTGCAAGCTAGGTGATACCTCAGCTGTTTCAGGTGTGGCTGTGTCTTCCATTAGCAGAAGTTCTGTTCTTCCTGCAGGAACTCATGCCTCTCCTAAGCATGCTGTAAAGCACTCAGAATGCTGCAAGTTGGATGGGTTGGAACAAACTCAAATAGCCTTGAAGAGAGTTCTGTTGCCTAACTCATCTCCTTCTCTCCCCACTTTTAATAGATTTTCTAATCTATCTGAAGATATCCCTGAAAGTATTGTTAATGAGGAGGGCCATGAGCCTCAATGTTTGAAACCTAGTTCTCCTGCTGCTGTTGATTTGCCTTGTCTGCTAGGTGGTATCTCAGGAGTGGCTGATGCCAAGCAGGTTTCCTCTGCACTGCATAGCTCTTCTGTAAAGCATCTAGAATACAGCAAGGAAGACCTGACAAGGGACACTCAAATAGCCTTGAAGAGAGGGTCCCTTTCAGAGTCTGAGGACAATTTACTCTCTCAGGTGTGCTCATTTAATCGAGTTTCTGCTGAGGTCCTTTTGGACTCTAGTATAGGGGGCAATCATCCTCCTAATATACTCTAAATGAAAATTGCTTCTTGGAATATTAGAGGGGGTAATGACCCTCTAAAACAGGATGAGGTTCAGAGGTTTTTAAAGTCTCAAAAGTTGGATATTCTAGGTCTGTTGGAAACAAGAATCAAACATGGGAAATCTATTAATGTCATCAAAAACAAATTTAGGAATTATCAGGTGATTTGCAATTATGATTCTCACTATAATGGAAGGATCTGGGTAATTTGGAATGCTGCAAGTGTTTCTATTACTCCTCTCATTATTACTGATCAACTTATCCATTGCAAGGTTACTCATCATGCTACTTGCTCCTCTTTTCTTCTAAGTTTTGTCTATGCAAGTAATAGTGCTGCTGTTAGGAATGCTCTTTGGGATCAACTTATAAACTTGGGTATTGCTGGCCAAGCTTGGCTTCTTCTTGGTGACTTCAATGTGGTCAGAGATGCTAGTGAAAAGGATAGTCATTCCTCTCCTAACTATGCAGATATTCAAGCTTTTAACTCTTGTCTGTTTCAATGTGGAGTGGATGATATCAATGCTTCAGGTTGTGAGATGACTTGGACTAATAAACAGGATACCAATACTCTTGTTTGGGCCAAACTGGATAGAGCTCTGGCTAACCATGATTGGCTCTCTTTATTCCCTGCTACTTTTACTCAGTTTCTCCCTGCTGGAATTTCTGACCATTCCCCAATTCTGGTTTCTGTTTGTGACGATAATCATAGAGGGAATAGATTCAGTTTCCTTAATTGTTGGGTTAGTCATCCTGATTATCTTACTCTGGTTGAGGAAGCTTGGATGATTCCTGTGCAGGGATCTATTATTTTTAGACTTTTTGCAAAATTGAAAAATGTTAAACTTAAACTTAAGGATTTACATAAGAGGGATTTCTCTAATCTTTCTGGTAGAATTGAAACTTGTCTTGCTAATCTTTCTGCTTGTCAGGAACAAATTCAAAAGGATAGACACTCTCCTTCTCTCTATGAGAAAGAAAGGGATCTTCTCCAATCCTATTCAAAGCTCAGGAAGACTGAGGGTTCTATTCTTAAGCAAAAAGCTAAAATCAAGCATATATCTTATAATGACTTTTCCTCCAAGTACTTCTTTGCTAGAATCCATGATAGGAAACAGCAACAGATAATTGGTCAAATTCTTGACAAAGATGGGAATAATTTGCAGGGAATTGATAATGTTGCTGCAGGTTTTGTTGATTATTATAAGGGTCTTCTAGGTACTCCTGTTCCTGTTGAGCCCATTGATACCCAGTTTATACAACAGGGTTCTTGTCTGAGTGATGAAGATATTCCTTCTCTTGTGAAACCTGTGGGGGATGATGAGATCAAGAAAGCTCTATTCAGTATTGGTTCTGATAAAACTCCTGGTCCTGATGGTTTCTCATCATAATTTTTTAAAAGTACTTGGCACATTACTGGGGTAGATTTCTGTAAGGCTGTTCAAGCTTACTTCAATAATGGTAGATTAAGCAAGCAAGCTAATTCTACTATCATTGCCCTTTTACCTAAAAAGAAGGTCTTCAATACAGTTATGGATTTCAGGCCAATATCTTGCTGTACTACCTTCTATAAGACTATTAGCAAGGTCCTGACAAACAGATTACAAACTATTCTTCCTAAGATCATTGGACCTGAGCAGGCAGCTTTCATCAAAGGGAGGAATATTCATGAAAATATCATGATGTCTCAGGCACTGGTTAAAGGGTATGACAGGAAGTTTCTTACTCCTAGATGCCTTATTAAGGTTGATATAAGAAAAGCTTTTGACTCTCTTCAATGGGATTTTATCCAAAATATGCTTGAGGGTTTTGGTTTTCCTACTATATTCATTAAATGGATTATGGGTTGTATCAGAAGTTCTTGGTTTTCTATTAGACTCAATGGAAATAATCATGGCTTCTTTCAAGGTGGAAGTGGGGTGAGGCAGGGGGATCCTCTATCTCCTTATCTTTTTGTCATGAGTATGGAGCTGTTGTCTAGATATCTCAGAAACATTTGTTCTCAGCCTGGGGTATCTTATCATCCAAAATGCTCTAAAATTGGGCTTACTCACCTCATTTTTGCAGATGATATCATGATCTTCATTAGAGGAGATGTCCCTTCTGCAAAAGCTTCTCTTAATATCCTTACTCAATTCTCTAAGTGGTCTGGCCTTCATGCTAATACTGATAAAACTGATATATATTTTGGAGGAGTCTCCTCTGAAGTTAAGCATCAAATTCTTGATGTTACTGGGTTTTCTGAGGGACAATTTCCTTTTAGATACCTTGGGATTCCTCTCAATACTGCTAGACTCAATGTTGATACCTATATGACACTAGTTACTAAGCTTCAGAATCTATTGCAGCATTGGGCTACTAAGGATTTCTCCTATGCTGGCAAGCTGCAGCTCTTAAACTCTGTCATCTTTGGTCTTACAAATTTCTGGTGTGCTAATGTTTTATTCCCTAGGAATGTTTACAAGATCATTAAGGATGAGCTTCTTGCTCGAGTAACTCATCCTAACATTGATGATATCCTCCTTACTTCTTGGGCTCCTCATGGCAAGTTCAACATTAATCTTGCTTATCAATGGTTTAGAACAAAGCATCAGACTATTCCCTGGGTCTCTGCTCTTAGAACAAACCTTATTGTTCCTAGTCATAGGATCATTACTTCTCTGGCTATGCAAAATAAGCTTGCCTCTCTTCACAATCTGGCCACTAAAGGGATGCAAATCATTAATAGATGCATTCTTTGCAAGTCTGATAATGAAAATCAGGCTCACCTCTTCTTCAGTTGTGCCTTTTCTGCAGAAATCTGGGCAGGCCTGACTCAATGGATCAAGCTTAGGTGTAGTTCTCAAGATTGTAGGCAAATTCGTAGCTGGTGTGCTGGTAGACCTCATAGACGACATTGGAAGAATGGGTGAATATGCAGTTGCCTGGCTGCTGCTTGCTTTCATATTTGGCAGGAACAAAACACAAAAGTCTTTGCAGGATTGGAGCATACTGCACAACAAGTTCTTCAACAGATCAAACTTTCAGTTAGCATTAGACTTCTTAGTAAAATTCACAAAGCAAAGTGTAAACATGTTATACTTAGTCTCAATGGTTTCCAAAGCGAATTTTTTGGAAAATAGTGGGTATATCTTTGTATAGAAATTGTCCTTTTTTTCCCTTTATGGATGAATAAGAAGGACTATACATTCTTGCAAAAAAAAAAAATGGACATCGTTTCCTCCCTAAGTTAAATGTGTGTTATATGTACATTATATATATATATATATATATATATATATATATATATATATATAGAGGTAGGATCCGGTGAGTCCACCTAAATATTTGAGTCCGTGAGTCCAGGAAACAATATCACAGATTACACAAAACAATATCACTGGTTATACTAACCAGTATCACGAAAACAAACAGCAAACAATGGTTTAAAATGTTGTATGCCATATTACTCGCCGTTGACGACCACTACCCACCCACCAATATCGATGACAATCCAAGAACATAGATGACACAAACAAACATTTATCCACCATTGCCATCACCCATTATTTATCCAATGTTTTATTTCCAATCTCCATATTCCTCCACCCATACACATTACTTCTACGCGGGAGCTCACACCACCACCAATCACAATAAAAAATTTAATTGTCATCGCTAAATTAGGGGTCTCGTCGTTGGTTATGAAGAAGAATGCCGGAGGCAAAGATGTTAAGTAGAGAAGAAATAGGATAAAAGAAGCTATATACAATGAACTCCAGTGAAACGCCTGTAATAATGACTTTCCGGCATGCAAGGGCAAGAGAATGATGGTGTTTGTCGGAGCTTTGATACTGGAATCAATTGGTATGAAAAAAGTATGAGAAAAAAAGTTAGTAATAGTGGGCGAAATTTATGTTCAGTGGTGTGATATTGTACAGTATATGTAACAACCCGAAAAGTATCCAATTTTTCTAGTAAAAATATTTACTGACACTTTTCAGCAAAGTTAAGTTTTTAAAATAGAATTTATTGTTTCGAGTCGTATTTTGAAATTCCGAGTTCGTATTTTGAATTTCTGAGAGATTTCATGAAAATCCCGTTTTTAGTCATCTTTGACTTTTCTTGACTTTTAAGTCGTCTTTGACTTTTCTTGACTTTTTAAGTCGTCATTGACTTTTCTGGACTTTTAAGTCGTCATTTAACTTTTCTTGACTTTTAAGTCATCATTGACTTTTCTTGACTTTTAAGTCGACTTTGACTTTCGTTGACTTTTCCGACTCACCTCGTAAATTTAAAGACCAAAATTATAATTTTAAAAATAATAAATTTAATTTATTTTTATTAAGATTTATTTGAATTTATGATAATTTAATATAATTATTTTGAATTTATTCGGAATTAAAGAATAACTTTTACGGTTTAATCCCGAACATCATTTAACTATTCCCGAGCCAACTTAAATCCCGAACAAACCCGAAACCCGACTTTGGCATGAGTCACACGCCCCATGTCATCTTTTTCCACTCACATTAGATATTTGAATTCTTTTGATTAAACTAATAAGAATATCTTAGATATTTATAACT
The DNA here is from genome assembly GCA_022085475.1 of Heliosperma pusillum. Lineage (NCBI taxonomy): Eukaryota > Viridiplantae > Streptophyta > Magnoliopsida > Caryophyllales > Caryophyllaceae > Heliosperma > Heliosperma pusillum. The sequence continues at coordinate 2,599 of JAIUZE010009606.1, read as the reverse complement.
TTATCGATCCGTTAACGAAAATTACGCAAACCGTTTACAAAACAGACCCGACTATCACCCTACCTCACGGCTCCTCTCCTCTCTAATAGGACTAGATATTTGTCTTTCTTTTGATTACAATAACCTAATATCTAATTAATATCTAGATATTTCATTAAACAATTATTAAACCTAATTATATCTAATTAATTACCTTAATATAATTATAAAACCCGAGTCAATCCCGTAACAACAATTTCAAAACCCGACTCATTATTTTCTCTATAAACACACGGCCCTCACCACACTTACTCACTAACAACTTTTCATTTTACAATAAATCAAATTAAGATCTAATTAACACTTTCTTTAATCGTTCTTCATCGTTCTTCGTCGTTCTTGAGCAAAATCATCATAAAACCTTCATTTCTTATTCAAATCCGTCCTAACTTATATTTCTAGAATCTCCTCTTCGCTCTCCATCTTCAAGTACGGTTTATTTTCAATTCCGACAAAATCGTTTTCAACACTTTAATTATGGAAAATCAAGTTTTAATTCTAACAATATTATTCTTGTCATTTCTTATAAGGGGAAGATTTTGAAGACGAGTTTGGTGACTCGTATATTTTGGGTGAAGATTAGTAGACGGGTTTTTCTTTACTTCTTATTTTGGTGCTACTTGATTTTGCTAGCTAAGGTAACGATTCCGAGTTACTCGAGGAATTAATGTTACATAGCCTTTGTTTCTTTTGTTTTTGGTTCACCTTATGTTTTTGTTCATGTTATTGTTACTTATGATTTTTTAGTAGTAACATGATAAGTAGTATGATTTATATGTTGTATGGAATTTTTAATATGTTAGTGTTCTTGACATATTTGTATGATTCATTTATAACCATGATTTTTATATGAATGATGGTTGGATTGGATGTTTAAAAATGGATGTTGTTAATAAAAATCATGTTAGAATTAATTTGGAGGGGTGGTGGTTTTGGACCGTGTAGGGTGGCCGGAGGTGGGGCTGGAAAACCGACCCAAACCAGCCGGTTCAGGCCGGTCCAGCCGGTCTGGATTTGGTCCGGGTATGGTCCTTGGGTTTTGTGTCGATACTTGTTTGTTTTGTTGTTGTTATGACGGGTTTTAAATATGTTAAGCATGCGGGAAAATAGTAAGAAACGGTTTTAGAAATTTTAGCCAAAACAGCCCCAAAACAGCCGTGGGCCCAGTCCAGGCCCATGTTTGGTCTCGGCCCAAATCAGCCCGTGGGTCCCACTTTGGACTTGTGACGGTTTTTGAGTTTAGTGTTAATTTATCGTGTTTTGTAATACTTAGCAAGTGGGAAATGTTAATAAGTAAAATATTTAATTAAAAAGGTTTTTCATAAAATTATTATTTCTCACATGTTAGAAATTATAATACGAGATCGTAGTTTAATTTGATATCCTTTAAGTCAAGCGGGTTTTTCGTAAGATTTAATAATTCACATGTTAGAAGTTTTAATAAAATAACAGGTAATGAATATGTTGATTTTATGTCTAAGTCTAATTGGTAAAGACTCTGTTTCTAGCCGGTTTGACCAAATGGGTTTGGTCAAACTAAGATCTAGTCAGCCCCGTTTTGACTGATGACCCGTCGCGGGACTCGGGTCGGGGATTTGTCTTCAGGTAAGGTTTTATTTAATGAAAGATTGAATGAGCCTTAGTAGATATGAGGCGATATGTTATTTGAATATGATTTATGTGCAATTAGTCACATGATAGGAACTTTTTCCCGTGACTGTTTAATTATATGGTTGGTGTCGTGTTGACTAAGTACCCATAGAGAATTATGAGTATATGGCGTCTTGACCATTCTAATTATAAATGAGTATCTTGGACCATGACATTGATAGGCCTTACTATCTTTAACGAGCATATGGAGTTTACAGCTTGATAGCTTTTGTGTCACTGACTTGGGCCTTTTGATACCAAGCCGGGGGCATGGCTGCCTAATTGATTCCACTTTGGGAATGGAGCCAGCTTAAGTACTAGCCATCTCTGCTTAGGGGGTCGCCTATCAGAGTTTCTCATGTACGGTTATGTAATGAGACAGGGAATGGGTTAGCTGTTGTCGCTAGGTCTGATCAGTCTAGGGCTAGGATGTTTTCCTACCTTGTGGTATCGACTCGAGTTACAGAAGTCGACTATTGACTGTGCTAAGAACTTGTGCCTGTTTCTAGACGTATTGGTCTTTCATGTTTGTATGATTCTATGAAATCTTAGAAGGTGAGATGCAAGCCGGCTAAGGTTGATAGAGTTTGGATTACCGGTTGTTAACTGATTCCCATGATAGTTTGCATGAGTAGCTTAGCCTTCACATGCTAGGTTATATGTTAGTTATTTGTTTCATAACATGATAAGCATATCGTATATGTTAAGGTTTTGTATTTTCCATATACATTGCTTTTATGTTATTCATGTTTCATTAAACTCGACATTTAGTGGCTGGGAGAACTCGGAGTTACTCCCCACTGACTGTGGCTTCCGTGTTTATATTTTAATGCGGTTGGCAGGTTTGTGATGCATACTTGGGTACATTGACGAGCTAGCGAGTGAAGTATTACCTTGGACCTATATTCGG